>APFE030713784.1:1493-35114 GCA_000404065.3 Pinus taeda
AAAGGAGGTTGCCCCCTCGAAGAGGCTGAATTCTAAGGCGTTGATCTATCTTTTCTATCTTTTCTTGAGCTGGTTTCATAACAATAAGTATTTTTTCTGAATCATATGTTATTCTTTATCTTTGCTCTTATGGGTTGAATTCTAATTTCTGAGTAACTATTTACTCAGAAATCTATCTTTTAATATTGATTTAACAAGTAATGATATGCTGTGAACTATTTCCTCATATTATTGTTTAATTATTCGAATTATTGATTTAACAATCAATATCATTTTATGAACTACTTCCTAAATGTTGCTGGTTGATTATTTCAATTAAGAGGTCTCTGAATAGAATGTGTTTTGGTATTCATAATGTCAGTTAATTGAACTACTTCGTTAGCTTGATATTTATTATAAGCCAAACATATTTAAATCCCAATCATTTAAACATATTTCTCTCGGTTGGGTTAGATCTATATTTACCTAATTGAGATAGGATTAGGATTTAGTTTCCTTTTTCTTTCATTTTAGAATAATTTTGCATTTATATTAATTTTACATTCCTAAAAGTCCTCTTCACAAATAGGAAAACTTTAGTTGTGGCTTGGTTGAGCCCCAAATCAGCTTAAGGATCACTTTCTTACCTGATCAATAAGAGGGCTGATCTGATGTCTCTTCTCCATTGTCGATTAAATTCATATTTTAATCCATTGGAGATTGAGAGAAGGTAACTGGACCTAGCTGAACCAGTTGGAACCACCATTCCAAATGGAAAATGAGTTGCTTTAAGGTCTTGACCGGCTGGTCATCCCTAATGTTGTTGCAAAAAATTTCTAGGAATCCACAAAAGAGAATAAGTGAGGCATAAAATGGGAAAAAAGATGCATTAGATACAACAATTCCAAGGCCCAACATCCCCTATGTTGATTATCTTGCATGTCCTCATGCAAGCGAATCAATTGCTATATTGATGTTCCCTTGCAAAAAATCAGAATTGAAACATAAATGTTCCTCCACTCATAATATTGTTCCTTGCTATATTTTATTGTTCTGATAGAAAAATGCTTGTTGGTACATATTTATTAATTAAGACTCATTAAAAGAAAATAAAATGCTAGGGATACCATAGGAATGCTAACAATGTCATTACTGCAAGAATAATGTTATCATAAAATAGTCAACAATCAAAATTTCCTCAAAAAATCTCAAGAACGGCCTTAGTTAGTAGGTATTCACTTTCAATAGCCTGATTATTATAAATAGAAGTGATATTATTTGGAGGCAAAGGCATTAAAATGGATGGAAATAGGGAAAAAGAAATATGACAAAATGATACCTTCTAAGGATGTCCATCTTACCATTACCCAAGCATATAGTTAAAAATCCTCTTATTCAAGCAAAGTGAATCACCTGTACTAAGGGTCCAACAACCATAAAAACCAAATTATTTATGAAAGACAGAACTCCGAAGCACATTGTTGAAAGGATCTTAAAGCCATTCTCAGAGAGATAGGATAATGAGTTTAGGGAAAGAAAAAAATGACCAAGTAAGTCATAGTGTAAAACAAACTTTAATACCACAGGCATGGCCCTGTTGCCAGTAGGCATCTATAGCCTCAATAGGGATGCCTTTTAACCCCACGAAATTCTTGTCCCATCTATTAGATATAAATTTAGAGTCAATTGAGAACATTAACATTTGTTTTGAAATTAATTGAAGGTCATTGTCCTAGTTTGGTAACCAGCTAACGGCAGTGCCATTCACAAGAACTAACAAGAATGAAAAAGCTACCTTGTGATGAGACCTCTTGTCTTCTAGATTTTCAACTGAAATCCATTACCCTACCTTGCTGACCAGTAGTGGTAATTCCATTCTCATTAGGACCCATGATCATGGTAGATCGGCTTGTAATGAGACTTCCTATCCCTCAATTAATCATTTTAAAAGAAACTATAATTATAATTAACCTTAAACATGTTACTTAATAGGTGGGGAGGAAAATCTGATCCTTAAGTGCATGGGATGGCATGAAAAGCTTTTAATAACTAATATTTACTAGTTGGTCCTTCTACTCTAAAGACTCATTTTAAAGAAAACATCACAGATAATGAATGAAGGTTTCCTCGAGTTTATTATGTCAAGGTTATCATGAAGGCTCGTTAGCATTTTATAGGATTGGTCCACCATAGGAGGATTTTCATCAATACCTTTGAAGAGAAACTTGAAAAGGTTTATGGATGATAGTTTGTTAGAATAAATAGGCCAAAAGCAGTGTTTTAAGCTTATAAATGGAAGGTATAACAATAAAAGTCCCCCTAACTGACCCAATGAGTAATATTGGCCAATAATCAAAGACACTTTATAAAATATGAGACATTAAGAGTGAATTTCTTCTAACAAGTCTTACCACAAGAGTGCATTATGACAAAAAATTCAATAGTTGTGCTTGAGGAATTGCAATTTTAAGAGTGTTGTTGTAACAATTGTATTTATGTTTTTATACTACCCTACCCTAATTTAGAGAAAAGAATATCTCCTTAAAGTGTAGGAGTACCTCCAATGTAGCCATGTGCATAACAAAATGCTAAATATATGCACACTCAGTTTTAAAGAATAAACTTCAAGACATACCAAAGTATGAGAAACTAGTTGTTTTAATTGATATGGTACCAAGAGTTGTTGAATGATGATAGAATAAGGTGTGTTGATGACTACTTGAAACCAAGATTCAATGGGATCCACATACTTATGATTCTCCAACTCGTACAAATCTTCCACCTTGTTAATTAATCCCTTGGAGGCATGAAGGATATGGTGAAAGGAAAAAGAAAAATCCCTCAAGTTCAAGCTCAAATATCTTCTTTACAGATTGACAAGAATGGTTAAGGGAAATTTTAAGGTTTTGAGTTTGAATAACAATTTCAGAATAGGTTTCAATCAAATATTGCTCCTCTAATGGTATTTGACTTAGATCTTCCCAGGGTGAATGTTCAGTTTTAGGAAGTGTTTCCAAACTCGCCCCTTCCCCTAACCTCAAAGATAAATCATTTCATTTAGTAGGGGAATTAATGTGAATAATAGGTGTTTCAAATTGTTGTGCAACCTACTGGTTTAGATTAGGGTTTGGGCTATGGTTTAGACTAGGATTTGATCTAAGGTTTGAATTAGGGCTAGGTTTAGGGTTTGGGTTAGCGTTAGGGTACAGATTAAGATTTCACAGGTAGTTGGGACCATGGAGGATGATAACTTGATGGTGCATTAAGTGGAAATTTTGGTTGTTGTTGTTGTTCAAGTAATTGATTTTTCATGAAATACTTTCCTAGGGAAGAGTTTCCAAACCATTCTTGAGGCCACAGGGATATCTCATACGAGGATGAGTTCCAAGGAGAGGGACACTGTGGCCATGAAGTATGGTATTCAATTGGAGGAGGACTGAAATTTTTTCATAAAACATCATGATTATAAACATGTTGAGGAACCTACTCAGGAGAAGAAGCATTATTCCAAGTATTAAACGATGAGGGGGTTTGACTTATACCCAAAAGTTGAATTGATTCCTTACTTGATTTCTTGAGTAGCTTTAGTAATCTTAGGAGTGATGGAAAATTTTCTGTTGCATTAGCCTCTTCACAAATTCTACAAACTTTTAAGCTACTAAGTGGACACTTTCCAGGGAAGTGTTTCTTTCTACAGTTGATGCAAAATATCAACAGTGGTTCTTCATCCTTATTCTATTCTTCCTGTAAATCGTCCAATTTTGAAATCAAAGATTTAATAATATTATCTTTATGTTTAAGAAAAATATTATTTTTTTCACTTGTGAGTTCTTCATTGGATGATTTATATGTCTTTGTAATAGCATCAAAACTCTTGATTGAAGTATTCCTCAAAGTACCATTTTCATGTTCTCAATAAGCTAACTGGTATATTATGTTATCACATGGATTAGTATATAGAGGGGGGTTCTTACAACACTCGAGGAAGGAAAAACCTTAAAATAATCAAAATATGCAGGAAAGAAATAAATTCAAAGAACGAAAACATGCAAGAGAAACTACGTGAAAAGAAAACCAAACGCAACCGATCACCAAGGTGAATCCTTTAAGTGACTCCCCGACAATGTCGCCAAAATGTTGGGTGCAATATAGGGAATGTTAATGGACTAAAATTTATGTTTCAATCCAAGAGTTTGTGAAATTCTAGGCACAACACTAGAAATTCCATAAAAAGACTTTAGTAACCTACAAAACAAAACCCTAGTTTGTGTAGACATTGCTCACACCTTTTGATTCCTACATTATTCAATTCATGCACTCAAAACATTCATTAGAAGAAAAACCATAAATGATGAAAACACCAATCATTCAGTTATGTCAATAGTTGTAAACAAACCCTAATTATTGGCAACTTGAAAAGTAAACCTAATTAAGATAAAATCCCAAATGTTTGTAAATTAAGAAGCAAACCCTAACTAGTAATTGACTAGAAACATGAGAATTAACTAAGAAAATGTAAAGACTATCTAAACCTTAAGAAATCCAAGATCTACCAATGCCAAACAGGACTTTCAAATCAAAATGAAACCTTTCTTCAATTTCCTTCTCTAAATCCTCTTTCCTCTCAATTCTAAGTGTGATAAAAAAGAATCAAAATCACTCCACTCTGTATGTAAACAAGAAACTGAGAATATGATGAAAATATGCCTTCAAATACTATCAAGCAATCAGGTGCACCAATTGTAAAATCAACCAAGGCATACACAAATAGAATCAACCTAACTAAAAATGATTGTTTGGATTAGAGTTAGGGCATGGATTAAGGTAAGGTTTCACAGGTAGCTGGGACCACAAAGGACGATAACTTGATGTTGCATTAAGTGGAAATTGTGGTTGTTGTTGTTGTTCAAGTAATTGATTTTGCATGAAATAATTCCCTAGGGAAGCGGCTCCAAAACATTCTTGAGGTGATGGGGATATATGATTCAAGGATGAGGTCCAAGGAGAGGGCCACTGCGTTCATGAAGTAGGGTATTCAATTGGAGGACGACTAAATTTTTTTCCATGAAACTTCATGATTATAAATATGTTGAGGAACCTTCTGAGGAGAATAAGAATTATTCCAAGTATTAAATGATGAGGGGGTTTGACTTATACCTAGAAGTTGATTCAATTCCTTACTTGATTTCTTGAGTACCTTTATTAATCCCGACAGTGATGGGCAGTGTTCTGTTTCTTGAGCCTCTTCAAAAATTCTACAACTTTTTAAGCTACTAAGTGGACACTTTCCAAGGAAGTGTTTCTTTCTACATTTGGCACAAAAGATCAATAGTGGTTCTTCATCCTTATTTTGTTCTTCCTGCAAATAATCTAATTTCAAAATCAAAGATTTAATAATATTATCTCTATGTTCAAGCAAAATATTAAATTATGCACTTGTGAGTTATTCATTGGATGATTTATATGTCTCTGTAGCAGCATCAAAACTCCTCATTGAATGATTCCTCAAAGTACCATTTTCCTGTTCTCAACAAGCCAACTGGTATATTATGTTATCACATGGATTAGTATATAGAGGGGGATTCTTACAGCACCCAAGAAAGGAAAAACTTTAAAATAATCAAAATATGTAGGAAATAAATAAATTCAAAGAACAAAAACTTGCAAGAGAAACTATGTGAAAAGAAAATCAAATGAAACAGGTCACTAAGGTCAATCCCTTAAGCGCCTCCCCAGCAATGGTGCCAAAATGTTGGGTGAAATATAGGGCATATTAATGGACCAACATTTAATTTTCAATCTAGGAGTTTGTGAACTTCGAGGCACAACACTGGAAATGGCAGAGAGAGACTTCAGTAACCTACAAAACAAAACCCTAGTTTGTGTAGAAATGGCTCACACCTTTTAATTCCTGCATTATTCAATTCATGCACTCAAAACATTGATTAGAAACAAAACCATAAATTCTGCAAACACCAATCATGCAGTTTTGTCAATAATTCTAAACAAACCCTATTTATTGGCAACTTGAAAAGTAAACCTAATTAAGAGAAAATCCCAAATGTTTGTAAATTAAGAAGCAAACCCTAACTAATAATTAACTGGAAACATGTGCATTAACCAAGAAAATGTAAAGGCTATCTAAACCTTCAGAAATCCAAGCTATACAAATGGAAAACATAACTTTTAAATCAAAATGAAACTTTTATTCAAGTTCCTGCTCTAAATCCTCTTTCCTCTCAATTTTAAGTGTGAGAAAAAAGAATCAAAATCACTCCACTCTGTATGTAAACAAGAAACTGAGAGTATGGCGCAAATATGCCTTTAAATAATATCAAGCAATAAAGTGCACCAATTGTAAAATCAACCAAGGTAAACATAAATAGAATCAACCTCACTCAAAACGATTGTTTTCTCAAACCCTAGAACACACTTTGACAAGGGATCCCTTCAAACCAAACATGAGAAACTAAATACAATGACCACACTCTTGCAAAAGAAATGTCAAAAGAAAAATATCATATATTTAAATAATGGATCCAACAAGACCATAGGTGATAGTTACTTCATGAAAAAACCTATTCTTGCACTCAATGTGTATTAACCATCACAAGTACATGATCTCTCAAATGTGAATCACTGTTCAAATACTTAAATGCACAATAAAATCATTTATAGTGACAAAAAATGAATATGAAAAATCAAATAAAATAGACATACCCTGTTAGCATGTCAATGGACCAATTAACACTCTTGCTTACAACTATCTTGATAAAAATTCCAAAGTATTTTCCTTGATGACTAGGGTTGTTAATGTTGTATGAGACTTAAGGTTGGATGAGTGTAAATCAGATCTTAACAAAAATTATCTTACTCCTTGTTATAGCTTATATAGACCAATGTGAATCATGGGAAATGTTTCTGGTTCTAGATAATTTGTTATGCTGGTAAATAAACCCATATGCTCAAATTTCCAATATTCTCCTCCATATTCATGCAAATCGAGGTCAAACTTGGCAGTTTGGAAATATGCAAATTTTGAGAAGGTTTGTTGATTTTCCTCTAGAGAGCCACACATGCGACCTCGGTGCAATAAAACTCACGGGAAAGTGTTATAAAATCATTTTAGACAATAACCATATTTTTTCTTCTCCAAAAGTGTGTCGAGATGTCGAAGCCCCAAATTGGTTGCTCTCTAGTGCAGGAATGTTGCTCTTTAGTGTAGGAACAGGTCAATGAAAGATTAGTCCAGATCTAATTGTCAAAAAGGATCCAATATCATTCCAAAGGCATGTTTGTACTATTATCTAGCATTTCCCTTCATGGAAAGCTGGAATGATGAAGTGGTCCACATATACTTCCATTTTGGTGAAGTACTGGCATTAACAACATTAATGAACATCAAACCTAAGAAATGCATATAAATAAAGTATAAAATGCAAACCAAATGTAAATCTTCATTATTGCATCAAAAGAATGTATAAGTGCAATATAAAGATTAATAAACTAGTATAACAAGGGAATAAGTGAGGCATCAAATGGGAAAACATATGCATTAGATACAACAATTTTGGGGCCTAACAGACATGTGTGTCCCCATTTTGGTTTTATTATAACGTGCGAATGAGCATGTCAGATGTATTTAGAGTAGTGGAATCAAAACATTGTATGACGATACATATTTATGATTGTGAATCTTTTTTGTGTGACGATTGTGGTTTTCCATTTGTTTATGGATCTCCTCTTACATGTGATAAAATTCAAATTTATAATGTTATTTGCAATGTTATCTACATAGTGATTCTGGGCTCTAAGAACATGATTGAAAGAAATGGACTCAAATTCAGATGCCAAAATCTTAGCTCGTAGATATTTTCTAAATAGGACATGATTATGCACATGATAAATTCCATTCAATTGCATGATAAGGAGTAAGAGATCAAGACAAACATGAAGGTGAAGGATGCGATGATCAAGGGCATAAGATAAAAAAACATGTCATAGCATCATATTTTTCCTGGTTATTGGTGGAAAATTGAATGCAAAAATCGTTGGAGTGGACTAATGAATGCAGAGGGGTGAAAATAGCCCAAGCTGTCAAGGCTAGATTCCTGGTGAAGCGACTCGCACCATCAGCATAACCAATATAAGGTGTGGATGATGGATCCATATGAAAGATGCAAGAAGACAATGTATAAGATGGTGGGGAATGCAAACTACCTAAATGAAAGAAGAAATAAAGAGACACACATTTCAATGGGAAATGTTATGGATAAAACTTCTTGATGTATAGTGCATTTCAAGGATTGAGAAGGATTTCTCCTCCTAGACCCTCTAATAGGTATGCCTGTTTGTCCAAACACTTATGGATGATATAAGGTCCTAGCCATAATGGTTCAAACTTCCCATGCCCCAAGACATCATGAGCTTGGTCATACACAAGAACAAGGTTGCCTTCATGGAAGGTACGAGGGTGGAACTTTCGGTCATATTGAGCTTTGGTGTGATTTTTTCCCGCTTCAATGGTTTGCGATGCAATACGACACTCTTCATTGGCACATTCAAGCATGATAAGTCATTGTTCTGAAGGTTGGGTGTCCAGGAGGAGTTCGACGGAAAGGTGGAGGGATGGCATTTCACACTCGATTGGTAAGACTACCTCCTCTCTGAAAACAAGGTGGAAAGGAGTGAACCCAATGGTGATCTTGAGAGAAGTTCTATAGGCCCACAAAGTAGGGAAGATCATTAAATGCCAATTGGTCTTATATCTATCCACCTTCTATTGAAGCATAGTCTTAAGGATATTGTGGACAGATTCAACTTGGCCATTACATTGGGGGTAATAAGATAACAATTATTGGTATTCGAAGCCCAACAGAGAGGATAACTCATGCCATATCTCATCTTCAATGTGTTGGCCCTGGTCAGAGGCCAATTTCTTTGAAACCACAAATCGAGTGATAACATGGTTAAAGAAGAAGAGGGTTGCAGTAGCTGCGATGTTATTGAATGTTGGCATGGCTTTAGCCCATTTGGTAAAATAGTTGATGACCATGATAATATACTTGTGGTTATTAGAAGATGAAGGTCGAAACTCCATAAAGTTAATAGCCCATTTACAGAAAGGATGAGTTGCAATGACAGGATGTTGGGGAGCAGGTGGTGCTCGTGCCTTAGGGGTGAATAACTGGAAATTGGGATAGTGTTTGACTACCTTAATACAATTGTTAAAGAGAGAAGACCAAAAGTATCCAATGCGCATAATTTTATGGACAATGTCCATTCCAGAGAGGTGGCCACCACAAGCACAACCATGGCAGGAATTGAGCACTTACTCAACTTTAGCATCGTTGAGACAACGACGAAGGACAGTTTCGACACCGTGATGATAAAGATCATCACTAATGAGGAGCTAGCGAGGGGACTGATCTTGAATGTGTCGTCGATCATCACTGGTGAGGTGGGGGGCTAATTTATGGGTTCGAAGATAGGTAAGGATGTCACCATACCAGGGATCGTCCATTGTAATGGCGAACAAGTGTTCATCTAGTAAATCATCATTCAACGTGGATCAGGCGTACCAGTAGGGAATATAAACCCTTCCTACTCTTGGGTGTTACATATTTGAGATCGAATTCTTGAAGAATAACGATCCAATGGGTGTACTTCCTGTTAATGATCCATCGAATTAGCAGGAAAGCCATGGGGTTGGAATTGGTCACAACTTTGGTGGTATACATAAGGATATAATGACGAAGATTTTGAATAAAGAACCCGATATCTAGTGCCAACTTTTCTTCATGGGAATAGGACATCTGGGGGACATAAAGGTTCTTACTAACATAGTAAATGACATTCTCATTTCCTGCATAATTTTTTTGTATCAGGACTCCGACAACCGAGTAGGTGGACATAGAGATGTATAAGATGAAATCCCTCTCAAATTTGGGTCGAATAATTAAGGAAGCAAACATGAGAGCACATTTGAGAGCATCGAAATACTGTTGAGCTTGGTCTTCCAAAAAAAATGGAATGCTAGATCGAAGGAGTATTAGGAACCCATGAGTCGTGGTGGCATAGTAAGGAACAAATTGACGAAGAAATTTATCTTTGCCTTGGAGGCTTCATAACTAGCAAAGGGAATGAGGAGGAGGAAGTTCAAGAATGGCTTGAAATTTGAACAAGTCAAGAGTGATACCATATTTGGACACGATGAAGCCCAAAAGTCGGTCAGTAGGAATGAAAAATGCACACTTAAGGGGGTTTAGGTGAATGTTAAACTTGCAACATCGAAGGAACACGGTACACAATTCAGGAACATGTTGTCACCGATATGCAAGGATAATATGATTCAAGTCATGGAAACAATAGTACATGGAATGCTGAAAAGTGGCCCCAATATTCTTTAAATATAAAGGCTTGACCCTTTAAGCAAAAGTCCCCCATGTATTAGTGAAAGTGATTTTATGTTGATCGGCATAACGGATACATATCTTGTTATATCCAGAGAATCCATCCATAAAGGATAGAACCTCATGCCCCGCACACTCATCAATGACTTGGTCTATGAAGGGTGTGGGAAAGTTGTCTTTGGTAGAATTTTTTTTCATATCGCGGAATTGTGTGTAGATATGAATGGTGCCTTGTTTCTTAAGAACGAGAATAGGATTGGACACCCATGTGGTGTATTCAATGGGATAGATGAAACCAACCTTCTTGAGATTTTTGATTTCAACTTTGATAGCTTCATGTTTGGAAGGACGGATAGGCCTTTTCTTTTGGCCGACGAGTATGGCACTGGGCAAAGTGTCGATGTGATGTTCAACAATGGCAGGATCAAGTCCACGAATTTTAGAATAAGACTAGACAAAAACATCATGAAATTATTGGAGTAACTTGGTGTAAGAGTCAATTTCTTTCGAGGTGCATTATGCCCACAAGATGATATTTTCTTCGATCCCCGTTTATTCGAAATGTTAATTTTTATGGTAGGGGAAATGTTAGCAATATTTCCTTCTTCAA
This sequence comes from Pinus taeda, assembly GCA_000404065.3. Taxonomy (NCBI): domain Eukaryota; kingdom Viridiplantae; phylum Streptophyta; class Pinopsida; order Pinales; family Pinaceae; genus Pinus; species Pinus taeda. The sequence goes on from APFE030713784.1 coordinate 12,495, forward strand.
AATCATCTAGTGTAGGAATTTTGAAACCAATCGAATTCACCATGAATGAAGTCTTTGGACTCCACAACATATTCAACATGGGTTTGTTGTGGAACGATGTATGCATGATGGTGAATATCATCCCAAGAATAATCAAGAGTGGTAATAGCTTCCATGATGTCTTCATCAGAAAGGAAGATGGGTGGATGTGAGGAAGAAAGACCACATGATAGATAAGAGCCACCTGAGGCATCTTCATGAGAGACAAGAGTCACATACACATCATCAAGGGTGGGAGACATTTGACAAGTAGATGGAATACCAATGTTGAGACCGGGGTGTTTGTCAAAGAAGGTTCAATAGAATCACAATAGGAGACACCAAGGGAGTTCCAATGCATCAATCTCATGGATGACGATAGGTATAGAATGGGAGCAGTACTATTCACCATCTCGACAATAGTGGGAGGGATAAAAATGGGTGTTTGAGAGACCTCATGTTTCGGTATAGGAGTGGGACCAAAATCCACAGGTAGGGGAGAGGTGGACTCACTACGAGCGGCCCCTAATGTGCAAAGCACTTGAAGTGTGTCACAAAAACCTTTGAGATGGGGACAACGATGAGAATAATGGCTATAATTATCACACAAAGACATGAGTGATTTGTGCGTAAAGATATATTATTCTTGGCTTCCTTTGGTAAGGTGGCATGGACCTCAGGAATGTTAGAATCAGGGAAGGTGTTAGATACCACATTCTTGACATGAGGTAGTTTAGGAAAATTATTAGTGGCATGACCAACAACATCACACAAATTGCATGGAGGAATAGGCTATGGCAGATTAGGAGTTGGAGTTGTTGGGGGTGCTTTCTCTTTAGTTCCCTTTTTCTAGGCTTTCCCCCCCTTGCCAAATGCTTTTGCAAGAGAAGTAGGTTCTTGTTGAGGTTGCAGTGGAACTAAACTAAAGGCAGGGGTAGGAACAATAGGTTGGACTGGGGTCAAAGCAGCGTAAGGTTTAAGTTGATTGGGTGGATTGTTTGCAGGAGGATCGATGTACCAGACTGAGATCCCCAAGGTAATGTTAGGAAAACTCAACATGGCCATGATAGGTGTATAATAAACTCCATGGAGGGAAATAAGAATGGTATATAACTATAAGGATAATGGCCTAGAGGAACAACTCCTAGATGGTTAAGGCCTAGGGTAATGATTCCAGGTGGAAACAAATTAGTAGAGACACCAGCAGAAGGAAATGATCCTTGAGGAGTAGTATCGAAAGGTTGGGTTGAGTTAGGAACAAAAGGTTGTGGAGGTGTTGTTTGTTGTGAATGCATACCAGACCATTTGTGGGTAGCCCATGATGCTTAGAGCATGCAAATATTGGATGATCTAGGATCAGAAGAAGTAGGTGGTGGACCATAATAAGAACCAAGAAAAGTGCAATATTTGTAGACTCTAGGAGAGACATTAGTGAGGGACGAAACAGTCTTATTGTGAGCCACGGAAGAGATTTTGGGTTGAGCTGAAGTCTAGGCTTTGGGATCATATTATGTCAATTGATCAACGATGATGATCTTTCCATTGTGGGGAGCATATCTTACGGTGAACCACAATGGTGACAACTGACATACCATAGGTATAACTACGACCCAAAAGGATATTATAGTCTAAGGGAGGATATGTGACTTTAATGGCAATAGAGATAGTCTTGCCAACAATTGTGACTGGGTAGTTGCAATATAAGTTAAGTGATTGTGAAGGATTACCATCCCATGCATGAAGAGTGATAATGGATGGGGATAGTTTATGGGAACCAAGTTGCTTCCAAAAACTAGCAACTCTCACACAGGTGGAGGTACCTTCGTCTATGATACACCGCTAAACAATGTTGTTTCTAATGTAGATTGGTATTTGAAATGTAAGGGATGAAGGTAGGGGAGGATTTTTTGATGCATTAACATGAAATACATTCATATGATCATCTTGGGGATCCACAACACCCAAATCAGAGAGTAGAGCTTTCCATTGGGATGGCACATCTAGAGGACTTCCAGCATTGACATGGCAGCAAGAGATAGTGCCAAGTCATCTACTATGCTATAAGTATGGGTGGCTTTAGCAAAAGCATCATTTAGGTGTAATGGACCTTTGGGGATCTTGGGAATAACCTCAACATTAGGCTGAGGGATATGTTAGGTACCATTGGATGATGATAGAGGCTCAGTGGAAACTTGGGGTTGGAACTCATTCGCTAAATTAGGAGATGACTTGTCATATTGACGTGATCGAGTCTAGAGGTTGACTTTCTCAATATTGACCTCATTCGAATTCATCATAAGAATCTGATAATCATGGTGAACAGATAGAGGATCTGGCTGGCCTACCTGACCTGGTGTGCATTCGGCAACAATGTATCCTTGGTGAGGGAAAGGATTGGTAAGCACGGTCGACTGAGATGAAGCAGGAGGGGGAGGAGGAGTGATGGGTTGCATTCCTTGAGAAGCATCTTCTTGAGCTTCCCATACTTGATGCATATGAGGTAAAAGGGGACACTCATGAGTATAATTACAATATATGCCACAATAGGAACAAGGTTTGTTCGTACGAAGACCCTTGTTTTTCTTAGGTTGTCTATCATGTTACTGGGTTGCGGGATTAGGTTGACGACCCTGAGGTGCATTGGGTGGAGGACCCTAGTTGCCTTGATTACCTTGAGATTGTTGGTTCTCATTACCCTTCTCTTGTTCCTTTTCTTAGGATTATGGGGATTGGGTATGCACTATTGAGCATACACTTGACCTTGTGGAGGAGGTGAATGCTATGGTAGAGGGGGAGAAGGCATGGGGAGATGGAACACTGGTTCCAGAGGGGATGGAGCACTAGGTGGTTTTTGGGTCAATTTACTGAATAAATTAACACAAGCATTTTAAATATCAATCCAGGTTTGTAGAACTTAGAAGCATCTCCAAAATATATGGATATCAACCATAATCTTCTTTAGAAGATAATTTATGGAAACTAAAGGAAATGCAATTATAACCTAATTAGAAGTGAATATTACAAATATAAAATCTAACTAATTAATTTCTAATTCAATATGTAATAAGCAGGAGAAGTGGCTCATAACTTAGGAGAACCAGATAGACCTTCTTCTACAATCCTACTTTATGAGCAAAAATAAAAAAACCACTAATGAAAAATGGCTCAAGATGCATAAAAGAATAATAGAAGAGGCTCCTAACTAAGGAGGCTCTTGTTATTGTTCATTATAAATGCATTCATCATTAATGTCATTGTTAGAAAACTGGAAATTCAGAAAATCACTTAAAAGCAAGAAAGATGAATTCTAGTTTCTAATCTTTGATCAAATAGAAGGAGAGTTTAACTTAAACATTGGTTTTTCCCTTCATATTTAGATTATAAATCAACCAATATTTATCAGCAAACATAATAAATCCTCATTCATCTAATTAACTAAACAAATTTGAAGAAAAACTAGTCTATGAAAATTAAGCTAAATTAACCATGAAGTGTACTTAGCTTGGTGTGGGGCGCCTCCACCATTTCCTTGCACACTTGAAGATAGAACAACTTCCTCAAATTAATTCATAGTATTCAACAGCAAAAAGAAGATAGAACTACTTCCTCAAATTAACTCACAATATTCAAAAGTCGCAATATGAAATTATACAAATTCTACATATTCATGCCTTCATTGTTTTGGCTTAAATGGAGAAATATGAAACAAAATGAACTAAAATGACTCTAAAAGCTATTTCTGTCATTATCCTATCTATCCAAGTCGATCTCATCCATCCAATCACTCAAAATCTTGAAAATCCCATAAAATCCTAAATTTGGCCTATTTCCTAGGGATTTCCTGAATGACTGGTCCTGTTTGACGAGCTTTGATCGGGCCTGTTTAAGCTCGGTTTGATTGAACCAATAGGAACATGTCCATTCTTAGTTCCCAATATTTCTAGAAATGTGCTCATCTCATTCCCAAGTGTCCTATAGGTGCCATTACGAGAATTTCTGGTCCTGCCCAAAAATGCACTTAAAATCCAATTTTTGGAAAAACATCTAAAAATTGCAAAGCTTAATTTATATACTTGGATATGCATAAATTGGTCAAAATAGGTGTATATGGATGGTAAATTGATTAATAATGTGGAAATTAAGTGTATTTATTTAAGAAAAATTGGATCAAAAATGAGGGCAAACATTTCCCCCTTGCTGATGTACAAGCATGTCCTCATGCTTGCTTCTTTCTCTTGAACATTCTGAGCTCTGATGTAAACCCTGTACCTGATCCAGATGCCTCCTATTTTGCTACTTGTAGTAGATAGTCAATTCCATTTTACTGCTCTTCCTTGTAGATTTTAGCCATGACTTTTTGTTTTTCATACTTTTTCTTCCATAAGTTTTTCCCTTTGAGCCACCTAAAAGCTTGCCTGCAAAGAAGATTATTCTTTATTTTTAGTTTTCCAACTTCTTCATTCATGTTTTCATTTTCCTTGATCAATTTTGCATTGTTTTTTTTGTATGTCTTGTTTTCTTTCTTCAAATGCCTCTCTATAATTCTTATTGTCTCCAATTGTTTAGGTAGCTCTTTTATTTTGCTAAGGTGCAGCTCTTTCTCCAATTCTTTTGTGTCTTTTGGAAAATGAAGTGGCTTCAACATTATCAAAGTATAAATCTTTCTCCAATGACTTTTCATAGGCTTATTTTTCCAATATCTCAATGATTTCATCAACTTGTTTTTCTCTGGAAGGTGTTTCAACAATTTGTACCTCAGGGTCTTTCTCTTTACCACTTGTTTCTACTAGACTTTTCCTCCTATGCTTTCTGGGAATGGATTGGAAAGATTCTTCTCTCTCAACCATGATAGTATTTTGTTTCTTTTTAGACCTTTTCCTTGGATAAAGAGGTGAGTTCATTATGCTCCTTGTTTCATGAATTGATTTAAATTTCTCCTCTATGATATGTTCTTCAAAATGATGTTGAACTAAAAACTATTTCCACTCTACACCCTTAGTTTTCATTTGATACTCTATAAGAATTTTGATGAGTCCCTGGTGGTGGATTTGTACTTCCTTGCATTTAGTTTCATTCCTCACATTCTTTATCATTTTAATCAGACTTTTAGGGAAGATATATGGAGAATTGATTTTCACTTCTCCTTTGATATGCTAGAGCAATCTAACATGATAAAGATACAGCACATTGTGCCCTCTGTCACATGTGAAAAATTTCTAAATAATTAAAACCAATTCTGACCATGGCTCATTAAACCATTCCCTAGGTATTCCATTGGTTCTATCAAATGATCCCTTCCTATTTTTCTCTAAAAATAAAGTCCAACCCTTTTCTTTAAAGTGAAAGCCCTTATGATATCATTCCCTTGATAGTGGTAGATCTAAGACCTGAGAAATGAATTCTAGACTTAATGGGATAGCTAGGTTTCCCACCATGGTTTGACCTTGTGCATAATTTTTTATGAACTCCCTGGTGATGCTTTCATTGTTCCCATTGAAATTTTGGAGGAAGCCTATTGGACCAGCCTGATAAATTTTTCTATGGCCTCTTTTTCCCAATGCTCAATCTAGAAATCTTTAGGTTCTACCCTAGTAGCCATATGCTTTGAAAACCAAATTATGTAACCTTCCACTTTCATCATTCTCATTTTGAAAATAAAAAATTTATTCGTACATACAGATCTTTGTTGACTTATTCATGCATTATGGCGATAAGGCTTACCTATTCTTTGATGCTCTTCACAAAAAAATGGAATCAATATTCTTCAACCATTGTTCTGTTGTAAGAAAGGTTCAGTGTTCTTCAAAAAACATAAAAAAACATTTCTCTCTGTGTACAAAGATCATAAAAACATTTTTACCATTTTTTTATTGCTCCTTAACTCAATTCAATCTCTGTTTTTGCCAAAATTCATCAAAAATCCCTTCTCTATTTTGAAAATTCTCACTATGCACATAAATGAAACGAATTTTCCCATACAGACCATACATGGATGAAACGAATTATGCCCACTATGTGTAAAAAAATAGGAAAAATTATGTTCTCTCTATGTATCAAAATAAAAATCGAAAACTCTGTGTTTTCTCATACAACCACGCATGAGGAAATTGCGAGATTACCTGATATGGAAGTGATTTTTGTGATATTTCTGAGATAACTTGAGTTCCTGTGTTAGAGAGCGCCAATTCAATTAGAAATATCCTTCGATATTTCCAAGGATTTGTTTATTAAATCAATGGAAAATACGTGTTTAATGGTGGAAATCGCTCATGTTTTTCAACTGAAGTTTTAGCTCCTTTTTAACATAACATAATGCAATGCTTAACATGAGTTCCTTTCCTTGAAATCCGTTAACAGTTTGTGGAAATCTGGAGGCGATCTCTTACTTTCTTTTACGGGATTTCTAGAGTCTATTGGAGCGCTCAATCAACCTAAATATTGAGAAAATCTTGGTCCTCTATCTTCTTGAAATCTGATGCCTTCTTCCTTCCATGACTGCCTATATATTTTGCGTTTCTTCCTTTGTTCAGGGTTCTTGCTTTAGACAACCCTCTCTCTTCCTTGTTTTCATTTTTCTACTTATTTCTCCTTCCATGAGGGTGTTGTATGTGTGCACATGAATGCACAGTGTTTTGCACCTCTATGTGAGTGAAATTTGGCTATGATGGTGGAAAAGAACGTTTAATACAGAGCTTGTGTTTACACAATGAGAAAATAGCAGTAGTTTACAGGGTTTGAAAGCATTTGTGTGTTTGTTTGAAGGCATTTGACCATTTCTACATTCCAGCACATGCTTTGACTGTGTACCTTTGACTGTCATGCATCCAATTGATAGTGTTTCACCTTTGTTCTTTCCTCCACGGTCTATATACCAGTCTTATCATTGTAACTCATGTTCTCTGCTCCAATCATATCTTTGTATGCCCATACCTTCATTCCTTTTCATGCCCATCGAAATGCATCATAATTTCGTTGCATAACTTCATTCCTTTGCATGCCCGTCGAAATGCATCATAATTTTGTTGCATCATTTCAACTTAGCTTATGTCCTTTATCATTTTACATTGTGCGCTCATACCTTAGCTGTATGTATATTGCACTTTGCTCCATAACTTAGGTATATTGCACTTTGCACTTTTCATTGTTTAATTTAATTTTAAAATGACCCTAGAATGGTCATGTTTAAAATTAAATTTCTATCATGACAATAACCTTTTTTGTTTTTGTAGGTCAACAAGGATTTGAATATTAAGGCTTCAATTCTTGATCCATATTCTTAAGAAAATAATTAGGATTAACGTGATGGTTTTTTTTTTTTAAATGATTGGAGAGATGGTATAGGGAATGATGGTTAAATGTAGGAAAGGGTAATGAATAGGAGATGATAATGAAGGTAGTGGTAGGATATAGGAATGGAATGCATATCAAGCACTAAATTAGTCTTAACAACTTCTAGAAAAAATTTAAAAAATCTAAATTTTAAGGGCAAAATTTTCACTTACTATACTTCTACTCCCATAAAATATTTGATATCAATGATGCCCTCTGGTCAAATGATGGTTGACAATGTCTTTATTATCATAACATTGTCTCTTCTAGGATATATTGAAATGTAGAGACTTATTTCTACTTCATATTTTCGCATCTAATATTTATTTAGGATCTTTGAATGTTGATGTTGTTCAGGTCCCTTCTACAGTTTGTAATTGATGTTTTAGATCCCTTCCGACATGTACTTTTCAACAATATTTTATGTTGCTTATGTCATATAATACAGGTTCCTTTTTCATAATGATATCTCAGGTCCCTTCTGCACATATTTTCAATGATGTATCAGGTCCCTTCTGACATGTAATTCAGGTTCCTTCTGCAATTCAACTGCTCAAACTATTTGCATAGTTTTATTACAAACTTCCCCCTTTCTTATGTTAAGACTTGTCCTCAAGTATTGCATTTCTTGGAGGATTATTTCTACAAACTCAACCACAAGTAAAAATAAAAGAAGGTAAATAATTCATACATGCTAAACTAGTTGGTTTTCCTATATGAATTCGAGTTTGCTTTGTGCTAGTTTCCCGGATTTTCACAAGAAATTTTTATTTTTTTTATTCTTCTGGAATTATGGAAGGCATATTGCTATGTTGTTCCATTATTTCTAGATCAGTTTCTGTTGAAATTACTTTCATAAAATCCTCTTTATTTATAGGCTTATTGTAGACTTTAAGCCTATGTCCATTAACTACAAATGAAATAGATGCTTCATCAATTGTTTTTATTTTGATAGCTCCATTGTCAAAGATCTCTTCTATCTCACATGGCCCCAGCCAATGAGTTGTAAACTTTGCTTTGAAATCCTTAAACTTGGAGTCAAACACTAATACTTCGTATCCTTTATTGAATGTTTTATTTTTGATAAACTGATCATGCCATTTTATTTTTTGCTCCTGCACAAGAGACGTGTGCTCTACTACTTATTGTCTTATTTCATCGATTTGATTTAATTGCATGACTTGTTGTTGTTTTGCTTCAGATAATTCCATTCCCAACTTTTTTGCTAGTTTGAATGTATGTATTTGAAATTTTATGGGTAACAGACTTCTTTTCCATACACTAACTGATATGGACTGAACCCAGTTGTATTCTTACATGTTATCCTATACGCCCATAGTGCATCTCTCAATTTCTCTCACCAGTCCTTTCTATCCATTTGTACAGTTTTTGTCATGATATTTTCCAATACTTTGTTTATTGACTCCACTTGTCCATTTACTTGAGGATGGTACAAAATGGATTTATATATTTGATCTTGTACTTCTCTATAAGATCTCAAACAAGTTTGGAGGTGAACTGTGTGCCTTGGTCAGTTACAATTTGTCTTGGAACTCCAAATTTGACAAAGATTTCCCCAAATAGGAATGTGATTATTGTGTCTTTTGTTGCTCTTGCCACTACCTTTTCCTCAACCCACTTAGTAACATAATATGTACATACTAGGATGTACTTCTTTCCATTTGAAGGTGGGTTTATGGGACCCACAAAATCTAGAACCCATTGTTCAAATGGCTCTATGAGTGCTTGTTGCTTTAATAGCATGTCATCTGATATTATTAGCATTCCTATTCTTTGGCAGTTGTCACATCTTTTGACATAAGCTTTGGAATCCTTGAAGATTGCTGGCCAATAGTAGCCAAGCTTGAGTTCCTTGTAGGTTTTCCACTTATCTGAAAAATGACCACCACATGGCTCATCGTGACATGCTTTCAAAATGTCTAAGATTACATATTCTCTAACACATTTTCTTATTATCATATCAGAACTAGTATAAAAGAGACCACCATTGACCCTGGTATATCCAACACTTTCTCTAATTATTTTTCTTTTATGTTTATTTTTCAAGTGGGATGGTATTATTCCAGAAGATAAATAGTTAGCTATATCTGCAAACCATTGGGTTTTGACAGTTATTGCAAATACATGTTCATTTGGAAAATTATCTAAAACAGGATTTGGATTGCCAGGTGAATGAAGCCTTGAAAGAAAGCCATCTACTTTATTATCTTTACCTAGCCTATCTTGAATTGTAATGTTAAATTCTTGCATTAACAATAGCCATCTAGTATTTCTGCCATTTGTAATTTCTTTATTCATTAAATATCTTATGGTTGAATGGTCTGTGTGAATGAATACTTGATAGCCTATTATTTAATGTCTGAGTTTATTAACTACATGTACCACAACTAGCATTTCTTTTTCTGTAACCATGTAGTTTAATTCTCCCAGTGTTAAGTTTTTCCTTATGAAATATATGGCGTAATTAAACTGGTTTTCTTTCTGTCCAAGTGATGCACCTATAGTTGTGTCAGATGCATCAGTAGAGATATGAAATGGCAAAGGCCAATTTGGTCCTCGACAAATGGGGGCAACTGATAATTTTTCTTTTAATATTGAAATGCAGTTTGACAATTATTTATCCATTGGAATTCAATATCTTTTGCAAGTAAATTGAATAGAGGCAAAGCTATTTTACTAAAACTTTCGATAAATATCCTATAGTAGCCTGCATAACCCAAGAAACTTCTTACTTCTTTTTGAGTTGTAGGTGGCATTAAATTCACAATGACTTGTATTTTTGCTAGATCCACCTTAATTCCTAATGAATAAATATGGTGTCCCAACACTATCTATTCTGTTAACATCATGAAGCATTTTTCACTGCTTAGGGATAGATTTGTCTCTATGCATCTTTTTAAAACTTTCTCAACATTTTTCAAACAATCATCAAATGTGTTTGCATATATAGTGAAATCATCCATATAAACTTCTACAAATTCATGGATTAAATCAGTAAAGATTGTAAGGAATACTCTTTGAAAAGTAACAGCTGCATTACATAACCCAAAAAGAAAAACATTATATGCATATGTTCCCCATGGTAAGTAAATGTTGTTTTTTCCTAGTCTTCCATTGCTATCCTGATCTGATTATACCCACTAAATCCATCTAGAAAAGAAAAGAAATTCTTCCCAACTAGCGAATCTAGTACTCGGCCAATAAACAGTAGCGGGAAATGATCTTCTAATGTGGCTTTGTTCAATTCCCTATAGTCTACACATATTCTCCACTTCTCATTTTTCTTTGGCACTACAACCAAGGGAGAAACCCATTGACTATAAGAAATAGGATAGATGAATTCAACTTGTAACAATTTCTCCAATTCTTCTTTCACTATTTCTTTCATCATGGGGTTCATTCTTCTTTGAGGCTGCCTTAATGGTTTGATATGATCATCAGTGTAGATGTGGTGGATACATGTTTTTGGATGAATTCCCTGCATGTCTGTGTAATCCCAAGAAAAAGATTTTGAATATTTCTGTAACAATGCTATTAACTCCATTTTTATTTGTTGCTAGGAAAAAAATGGGTGGATGAGAGAGCTTCGACGATGAACCCTAATAGCCTTGCCGCTGCCTCCCTTCCTTTGGCCGTCGTCTGGTCTCTGCTCGGCCCTGCCGATGTTGGTCCCGCATGCTTCAGTCTTGAAATGCTGGTTTCCTCCTTCAATGTTGAACTGCATGTCTTCCAATCTCTTCTGAAAGCCCCCCTCTCACTTTTATGTTCTGCTCGAGACTTTGGAGCCACCAAATCACGGCCCTTTGCTGCTACATCTTGCACCCGTTGCCCCCTTCAGATTGCAGATGAATTGGTTAAGGACGAACTTACAGATGATACTCCCGCTCCTCCTCAGGCGGCGGCTCCTGGGAAAACACATCATGCTCTCGAAGGATGTTCATCCCTATCAGAACCTCCTTTGTCATCTAAGAATAGCCAATACTCTATTTTTAATCTTCAGAACTCCTTCAGCTCCCTGGATCTGTAGGGATGGAGCATCTAGAAGCTCTATGGAGTGGTAAGCAAGGATAGACTCAATGATGGTGGGATTCTCCCATTATCTCCTCACAAGCCCTTGCGGCAAGTTCAGGAAAAGAAAGCCTTCAAAGCGTCTACCCCCTCTCGTCTCAGATCTACAAAGGAAAGCGGAACTCTAACTTCTCTGCCTCGTTTCAGATCCAAATCATGCTCATCTCTGGCAAAACTCTGCTACATTGGGTGAGCTCATCAGACCTGGTGCAGGACCTCAAGTATGCTCTGGAACTCAAGCTGGGGATTCCCTCTGCAGCTCAACGACTTCTCCATGAAGGTAAACAACTTGAGGATTTTTATTCTCTTTCTTTTTACAGCGTTAAGAGAAATGCCTCCATTATTTTCACCCTTTGTTTGAGAGGGGGAGCTGTAAAACAGTCATCCTCAGCTCAGGCGTTTTGATACAAAGATGTTGTCCATGCTCAGATTCCTAAGAAAACAACTCCACCAGTTCAGGCTCCTAAACCTTTTTTGGTGGACAAACTGGAGGAAACCCCCTCCATTGAAATAATGCATTCAATGCTGGATGAGCAAACCCAAAAGTTTGCAGAGCATGCCATTATTTGCAGGTTCAATGGGTTATGGCCACGCACAGCAGATCTCTACCAATGGATTCACTCTAATTGGACCAACAATTACAAGGTTTTGTTATGCTCAAAGGGCTTCTTCATTGTAGTGTTTGTTCTCGAAGAGGACTACCAAAGAGCTTTAACTACAGGCCCTTGGTTTTGGGGCTCAGCAGGTTTATTCCTCACCCCCTGGTTCCCAGATTTCAATCCTTCTACAACAATTATCACCAAGCTCCCAATATGGGTCAGACTTCCTAATCTCCCGGCGCATCTATGGCACTTTTCTGTATTCCAAGGGATCAGCAACTCTCTAGGCCACTTTCTAGACACAGACATTTCTAGAGGGGAAAAAGGACTATACACCTTCGCCAGAATCTGTGCAGAAATAGACATGAGTAAAGGTCTCCCTGACCAGATCAATCTCAAAATTGGAGACTTCCTTTGGACTCAGAAGGTAGATTATGAGAAAACAGCCTTTCGCTGTCGAAACTGCCATCACATAGGGAACCTTTAGAGTTCATGTCCCTCAATTCCTGCCCAAAAGAAGAAAGCCAATCCTAAGCATAAATCCAAAAGCTGGAAGCCTCACGACCCTCCCCCCATGGATGATTTTGATTTCAGCTCGGATGAAGAGGAGGAGATTAAGGAAGGTATTGAAGAAAAGATGGCACAGGATGCGCCCTCGGCTGAGCCTGAGGATACGTCTGTTCAGCCAATCTCTCAGAAACGGAATCATGAATCCTCTTCCTCAAATTCAGATAAGGAAGCCTCTCAGGCTGCCCAGCTCAGTTTGCAAATCATGCCATCTCAGCAGTACCCTCTTGAATGGGTCAAAGTTAATAAAAAGAAAGGGAAAAAATGCCGATTAGTTGATTCTTCCCATGTTGGGTAGAATCCTCTGCTCTGTTCTTGCTCCTCTATTTCTCTTGTTTCTTCCTGCTCAGCTCTTCTCTCTCCTCTTTTCTTCTAGGGGTCGAGGTGGATAGCCTATCCTTTCCGGCTGCCTGTGTTCATGCTTCTCTTGGTTGTAACTTCTTATTGTACTATACGTCCTCTTAATAGAATTAGTCTTCACTGAGAAAAAAAAAAAAAAACAATGCTATTAATTCTTGTTTTTGTGATCATTGTAAGTTATTACCAATATTCAAATTCTTTCCAGGATAAATCTCAATGATTTTTATTTTTGAATTGGTAATTGAGTTAACAGGAAAAATATTCATAAATGAATCTCGCAATGATTGAATTGTGCAATTTTCCTAAAAATAGTGATTCAAAATATTACTTGGAGCTTCATATTGTCTTCTTCTAAGCTGCTCTGAAATATCTGGTTCTGATATGAAAAGGTCTAATAGATCCTCATTCTCTTGTTCTTCTCTAAAGTTAAGGACTTGATTAATACTAAGAACAAATTTAGTTTCTTGTTGTTCTTGTCTATCAATCCATGATAATAAAGGAGGTGATGGTGTTGGAGGATAGAGTGTGATATGTTTCCTTTCATCCCCATGTGTAATAATCATACTTCGTCATCTGCATCCAATGAAGGCATCTATAATGGCTAACCATGGTCTACCTAAAATTAGAGGATGGCCTCCTAAATTTGTTTTTGGCTACAATATGAGGAAGTCTACAGGATACTCCCATGAATCCAGAAAGACAATGATATTTTCTAGTATTCCTTCTAACACAACTTTAGATCTGTCTACAAGCTCAAAAATTGTAGTAGTAGATCTTGTTATGTTCATATACCAATAGGTTTCATATATCATGATTGACTTGGTTTAGCTCTAAATATGTACATACCTTTGCTTGTTGCAAATGTTTTCCATATTTGTAAAAAATAAAAAAATAAAAAAATAAAATGTAAAGAGGGTATGCCCTAAAAGAAAAATCAAAGGGCAAAAAGAAGAAGGAAAAAGGTCAAAAAAATGAAAAATGAACCCCATGAAAAATAAAAAGACCATGAAAGTGTGCAAGCCCAAATGCCACTACTATTTCACTTTTTGTATAAATAAATTGTCTGCAACTTGTTACTTATGCCACTATCCATGGTAACCAAATAGTTTAAACTTGGTTATTCCATGTTTTCAATTCCAAGCTTAGAGATAGAGAATAAAATCTGACCAAACTATTTAATCTTGGTAGATAAGTAGATAGGTAGAGTGAATAAAAGGAACTCAACAATTTAATCTGAGCCCTTGGATGTAATAAGGATAGACTTGGATAGATTCCCATTGTAAAAGAAAAGAAAAAGTCTGATAAGGGTTTGCCAGTTTAAGTGCACCCTAATAAAAGAAGTGAAAATGGTAGGATGTGTAGGTGGGTAAGTAGATGATTGGTTGCAAAATTATGTATGATGAATGGTTAAGTTAAAAGCTCAAGTCATATACTTTCCTTATCAAAAGCACTTAAAGATATGGATGACAATGAAGACATTTACATCATAGAAAAAAGTCAAACTAATTAGCCTCCTCACTCATTTTTCCCTAAATTTTACTAATTTCCCATAAGTACTAAAGGCACCAACAACCTGAAAGTTAAAGGAGCTCAGAGCATTTCTCTAACTTCTAGAGGGACCGAACCCTTGGCCCAATAACTTGTAAGGCCTAAGTGCTAAAGCCCCTTCATAAAAATTCACCCCTTCCATAATTCATCAATTCCCTTCAAATCCATTTCCAAGGTAAAATCACTCTTTACTTGGAAAAAATAAATGGTTCTTTATAAAAATCCTCCCAAACACATTTTAGCCTAAGTCATAATGTTGGATGATGAATGTATTTTCGAAAACATTTACTTAGCGCATTTTCTTTTTCCATGGTCATATTAACTCTTAGTTCTTATTATTTATTTAACTCCTGAAACAAATTACCCTTTCCTATATTATTAATAAAATCCCAAAATAAATAAATATCCCTTCCCGATGGTTTGAAAAATGAACCATAAATAAAGTTAATTTAGTTGGATTAATTAATCGAACCGCGATTAATTAAGAGCCAAACCCCCCAATGCATTAAAAAAAAGGGATTAATTAGTCATCTGGATTAATTAATAACCTCTCCACTAATAACATCATCCCCGATATAATTAAGTCATTTTAACGATTTTAATTATGTAGAGGGCCCCCTCCATTAACCCCCTAACACTTTCCACCGCCGACTTCCGTTCAATCTTCCCTCCCGCATCTGACGACTCTCGCTCATATCGTGCAGGCCTTTTGGTCAAACGTTAACCACGAGATGAAAGTTGTTTTGACTTTTCACCGATGCTACATGTCATCCCATTTGTGGCATCGCGTGACCCTCTGCCAAAACCACCAACCTTGTTGGAAATAATACTGAGAGGGGGGGGGGGGGGGGGGGGTGAATCAGTATTAGAAAATCAGATACTTTTCATTTTTCATACTTAGATTCATATACGTGTCTTCAGTTCAGCATATCCATGTATATACGCGACTGTGTTAAATGAAACTAGCGTACATGCAGTAATCTTATGATTCAGTTAGCTTATCTTCAGTAAATGCATCAGAACATTATTAACCATATTAACAGTAGTCAGGTGTAGTAAAACAGAACAGATCATCACACATAAGAAGCACACATGAACACCATGATATAAGGTGGAAACCCAATGTGGGTGAAAACCACCTGCTACAATTTGTTTCTATCTTCCTTTAATAAGAAACTTCTTTTACAATGTACTGGTGCAGTCCTTTACCAGTACGCAGGCTTCTACCTGCAGAAGGCTACACCTTCTTAGCTCTTGTACTAGCGCGTTCCTTTACTAGTACGTAGGCACTGGCCTACTGAAGGCTCCAACCTTCACTCGTTTTCTAGCTGCTCCTGGAAGGGAGCTACAACCCCCTGGCTCTTGTACTGGCCAATATGTTTACCAGTACGTAGGTGTCGCCCTACGATCATCCAGGGACCACGTTTCATACATTTTCATACTGGATCCATAAAACAATCACCATTGCAATACAACCTGCATCATCAATCTCTGAATCACCCAATACTGAAACCCTATCAACAACACAGTCACCAGAACACAGAACAGACTACATAACTCTGCAACAACAACCAGATCCAATAGCAACTTCAAATATCATACTTCATATTGTATACGCTACTTGGACAAACCCAACCTGCGTATATATGCGCTTTTACCAAAGACAACCCGCGTACAGATCTGCAAATTCTAACTCATAACTTTACAGCGATTTCAGACATCAGCACATACCCAGATCATAACAGTCATACAATAAAAATGCGTCAATAGATCTAGTCTATCCATAATCAAACCATATAATGATAATCATTCCAAGCCTTAAGATCCTAATCCATCGTTCATCATCCTTCACATGAGTGCCTCCTTGGTACAGATCAAGCAAGGCATCACCAACCCATAACCAGCATCTAGATCTCACACTTCATCAAATATTCATCACATGCTCACTCTCTTGCTCCCCCTCTTGGCCTAATGATCTTCTCCTTATATAGGTTTAGGCTTCTCTCAATACCATGGTCCAAAACCATGTAGAACCAATACCTTGGACCCAATACCTGGGGTCGTCCTTTCGAACCAAATACCATGGACCAAAACCATGGTTTCCGACATGTATGTGCCTTTCCTTCTGTGAACCTGTGTGTGTACGTCTACGCGCCTTTTGCTCAGATAACCTGTGTATATACGCACTTTCATCACGGTAAATCTATGTATATCTCTCTCTTTACCTGCAGCACTATGATCTGTCCTCTGAGAGTTGCCATTAACTATATCATACCTCTGAGTGAGTTGCCATCAAGGAGAACACTTGAATCATAATGTCAACAAACCTCCCAAAAGTTGTGCGATGAAAACCATTACCACTCTCGCTTACATGTTTCCCTAAATGACAAAGTGTCCCATCAGTTAGTTGACTCCAATTGGCATTTTCCATTCACCTGCTTCTGCTTCCATGCATGCACAGAGTACGTCAACACCAGCAAATTATTCCCAACTATCAACCACTATCAGTTGCTAAACTGTAAGCCAATGTAGACTACTGTGTGCACCCTGCAAAACCTTCACCATAGCCATTTGTCCCCACAGTCAACCATAAACAAGTATTTACCACATTTCCTTCTCAGAAACCCTGTTTTTGTATTGAACTTCACTAAATTGCTCTAAACTCAAATAATTTAGTACAATTAAAGTTGTTTCCTAGTCCCAAGACTTCCCCAAGCACTCGTTTTATCTTAAATCCTTGAAAACCCCAACTTCTTTCCTTGAATACACAAGAATGAAGGATGGAAGCTCTTGTCACCCTAAATGTTGCACCAATCACTACTCCCCATAGGGATTTCGACTACCTTCCCTTAGCCAGTAAAGATTTTAAAATTAAGGACCTTACTTTTGATGAAACTCCCTTAAAGTTATACTACAAGTATCAGGACAATTATCTGAACAATGCTGATAAAATAGGTCTTTGGGAGTCCAACCTCCTTAAATATCAATTCCCCATTGTCCATATTTTCCCAGATATTGTCCACCAATGCCATGCAAACTACAACCCCAATCTGAGAGTTGTAATGTCCCCTAACTAGGAAGTCCTTTTCACCATTATAGCTGAGTCTATAAATGAAATGTTGCAATTACACCCTAGCCAGGACCTCACTCCCCTTTCCATTGCCGATTTACTTAAAAAATACTCAAGGCTATCCAGTTCTGAAATTAACCAAGTCTGTCAGACCTTCATGGAAGAAAAATACAGGCAAAAGAACCCCCTCCTTATATGTCAAGCTTCTTTACAAGTCTAGGCCAAGATATCATCACCATGATTGCTTGTATTTTGGGTTTTACTACTAGTGAGTATGTAGATGAGTTAACCTTAGCCTACATGACTATTTTTACCCCTATCCAACCACCTGCATGCAAATATTACTATGGTGCATTCATTGCTGATAAAATGCATGACCAATTCATGATATTAGAGAATGAAAGAGTATTTAAATATTCTTCAGTCCTGTGTCGTCTTTTCCTCTACTACCAAACTGATAAATTCCCTTTCTCTATGCAACAACTTGACACCAAAGGGAATCCTAGGTCAGTTATCTTCTGGACTTCCATTTTTCACAATTCACCTTCTTCCCCCTATCCTATACACATTTTATTGATCAATTTGTGCATCCAGTAACTACCATGTTTATAGGAAGTCCCCCTCCTAGAATAAGCGATGATATCAAGAGAATTCTTAAGTTATCCAAGCACTATAAGGTTGGATACTGGTACTTGTACCAGAACCATACCGAGATCAAGGTTTATGGGTGTGAGCTGCCTCCCTTTAAACTGCCTAAATACCTCCCCATGAGATTATTTTCCCTGGAGTACTACAGGCAAATGATCAATTCCAATTAAATCCACTTTATGAAAGCTAACAAGAAAGCTCATTTAAGGATAAAGGATCACCTAGGCCCATTTATTTGCAACAATAGAAGAGCAGGGAAAGAGGCAGAGGAAATCCTTAAGAGAATGAGATTGAAAAAGAGTTTCATCTGGCCTTATGATCCTCTAGCTTCATCTATGACAGAAGGCAGAAGCATAAACTATCCCCCTACATCCATCATAGTATTCCAGAGATAGAACAGTATGCAAATCAAAATGAATGGATGGAGGGAATACTTATAGAAAAAGATACTACACGAGTTGAAGTAGAAAATGTTATGAAAGATTTGGAAAGACAACTTGATCCAGATTCCTTTGTACGGGTTCCTATAGAATATTCAGAGAGACCAACACAAGAGCATAGTGCATAGACATCAGTACAACCATAGACTTCAGGACAGAGAAAAGATTCAGAATCACATAGTGTTTTTGAGGAGTTTACCCAAACTGATACAAACATGGGCAAACCTCCAGTATTGCAGACCCCTCTTAATGAGGAGCAAATTCAAAAAAGAAGCAAGAATGAGGTTAGCCCCTCTACAGTGCCATTGGACCAGGTATATGTGAAGAGGCAGAGATTCAATCCTCTGTCTAAGCAGGAATATGAAGAAACAAGAAGTGACACAGTGCATACAATACTAGCAAGGGAGACACCATCTACCTCTCAAACACAGGCACTAAACAGGTAGCCAAGTGCAGAAGTATCATCACTAAGGGCAGTTTCAGAGCAAAGCCAAGATTTGAAAGAAAAGTACAAAGAGATTAAAGCTAGGAATGAGCAGCTCAAGGCTCAAACCTATGCCAAATATCTAAAAATGGCTCCTACAAATCAGATAAGGTTGATGTCAGCCTTTGACATCAAAGAGGGAAAGATGCAGATGAGCTTTTTGAAGCCAACAATACAATAGCCAAATTCCATGGTGGATTATTTAAAGATAGATTTTGAATTTCTTGCCAAAGGCATCCACCCAATTGATCAAATTGAGCTCCATAAGCAAATGGGTGAGATGGTCTATTCCACATTAACCAGTAAAGCCATCATTGTACACTAATTACAGAATTCTTTGAATAATACTACACAAGGATAAAATCACTAGAAGATTTGGTGTTTGAGTTGGGACATGATCCCAAACATGTTAAAGTAGCTGAAAGTTTGATAAAGGAAAAGAATGATGACATTATTACACTTAGGAAACAACTCAAACACCCTCCCCTCATACATCCACAAACTACAGAAGTAATTGAGAAGCAAAATTAGGAAGAACTTATGTACTTGATCCTTAAGTTGAATGAGCAGTTGAAAGAAACAGAGCGGGAACTAGAAAAATCTTTGCAGTCCAAACAGGGTGAGTCAACCACCATGTCTCAAATTGTAATACCCATAATTTCTACAACAGTGCCATCTACTATTGCAGCATCCTTGACACCCATCATTCCTCCAGCAACAAATCTGCCAGTAACAACAACAGAAAGTACATCAGAAGCAGCAGATTCTTCAACAAAGAAAACCAAGGACTTAATAAAGTCCATGGAAGAAATGGAAATCCAAGCAACTGAAATAAAGAAACTAAAAGAAAAGATTACCAGCTTGGAAAACAATTGTGAGCTATCACAAATCAATTACACTGAAGAAGAGAGAAAGAATAGAAGGATGGATGAAAGAAATAAAATATTAGAGAATGACTTATGTTTGGAAAAGCCATTAAAAGATATCAAAGAGATTCTATGGACCAATATCATTAATTATATCAATGATATTTGGTCTGCTATTCAGATCATTTTTGAACAGACTGAGTTAATGAAACTAGCTACGGAGGCTATACAGAAGACCAGGGAAGAATTGGGGGAGAAGCCTAAAGAGGCAACCCAATTAATCAAATTCTTAAATAGCCAAAACAGGCAACAGCTAGAACAATGGGATATTGAAGATTGAACTGGTACTATCCTTGAAATTAAGAAATTTCCAACCAAAAAGAACTTAATGCTTAACCTAGAAAGAAGATGTCAAAGTATTCAAGAAGACATAAATGAGCTTATGGTAAAATATAACATTCTAAGGGATAAAGGACTTCCAAACCTATTGGTCATAAATAATAAGCTGATGACTCATGATGAATACATTGGAATACTACACAAACAAGCCAAGAGTCAAGCCAGTTCTTCCATAATGAAAGCACTACCTACATGAAAAGTGTTGTATGATGGTTTGGAAAATCTTTTCTATATTGAGCATGAAGTAAAACACATGTTCACATTCCTGTAGGAATTTACAAGGTAATTTCCTCAGACAGAACACCAAAGGACACCACTCACAAACAGATCACAGATCAATACACCAGTATTTTGACGTGGTTAAAACCCTCAAAGAGGGAAACAGTCCATGGCCTGAGCCAACGCGGCCACTTCAGGCAATTTATTAATAAAAGAATGAAAATTTACATAAGCTTCTCTAGTGAACAGTTAACCTACAAATGACCCTCCATGCGCTTTAAATAGAAATCATGGACCAATCGGGTGTTAAGCCACGGATCAAGTGTCGGTAATACCAAGGAGAGAATGAACCATCAGACCACTACATATTGTGACCGTCAGATTGTAAGATACAAATGTACATAGTAAAGAAACACACTTTACCTAACTCTATACTAGACCAAGTTATACTTAAGTTATACTTAACTATTCCTATGTGTCGGAATATCCTAACATCCCCCCTTAAGAACAACTTGGGATAGGATTGAAGGATTTACAAATATGACACAATAGGAGAAGGAAGGAGGCACTAGAGCCTATCCCCCCTTAGTGACAACTTCCTGAACTCCAACCATAAATCGAAGTTTAGTAAACTTCGCCTCTGTGAGAGCCTTTGTAAAGATGTCATGAATGAGCTTTCTGATGAAGTGCATGTGTAGTTCAATGTGTTTGCTACGCTGATGTTGGACTAGATCTTTGCATAGTTGAATGGCACTTTGATTATCACACCAAATTGTAGTCGAATGCTGCTGCTGAAAGCCAAACTCTGATAGAATCTTTCGAAGCCACAAGGCTTCCTTACTAGCTTCTACGGCACCATGATACTCTGCTTTTGTTGAAGAAATAGAAATGGCAGCTTGTTTCTTGCAGGCCCATGTAATAGGTCCAGAACCAAGAGTGAACACATAACCGGCAGTAGACTTCTGATCATCAGGGTCACCAGCCCAATCGGAATCAGTGAAACCAACCAATAGAGGAGATGCTTCGGCACGTAATGAATTCCAAACTGAAATGTACCTCAAACATAATGAAGTATCCTTTTAGCTGCTTTCCAATGACTTTCACGTGGGGTTTGCATAAACCAAGCAACAAGGCCAACAACAAAGGAAAGGTCGGGACGAGTATGGGTTAGATACAAAAGTTTTCCTACAAGTTGACGGTATAAGGTAGCATCAACTTCAGGGGAAGTACAAGTGACTGAAAGTTTGACTCCAGACTGAAAGGAAGAAGGAGCTGGCTTACAATCTCCCATGTGAAAAAAGCGTAGAAGATCACAGGCATACTTGGATTGGGAGAGGAAAATACCCTCCTTGGATTGCAAGACTTGAAGACCAAGAAAATAATGCAAGAGTCCTAAGTCTATCATTTCAAAGTTCTTTTAAGGCTAGACTTACATGGTTGATAAGGTTGGGATCACTACCAGTGAGGATAAGATCATCAACATAAAGAACAAGAATGATAAGAAACTTGCCCACTTTCTTGGTGTAGACAGTATTGTCAGAATGACACCTAGAAAAGCCAGATTCTAAAAGAAAGCTATCCATTTTGGCATACCAAGCCCGAGGAGCTTGCTTGAGGCCATAAAGGGATTTCTTAAGCCGACATACAAGACTGGAGTCTATTTGTATAAACCCAATAGGTTGCTCCATATATATTTCTTCATGCAAATCCCCATGCAAGAAGGCGGATTTAACATCCATCTGATGGAATTCCCATTTGAAAGAGGCAGCAAGGGAAAGACCAAGGCGGATAGAGTTCATTTTGGCAACAGGGGAGAAGGTTTCAGTATGGTCAATGCCTTCAACTTGTGAAAATCCCTTAGCAACAAGACGAACTTTATGTTTATCAACTTTCCCATTTGGTCCATACTTGGTTTTGTAAACCCATTTGCATCTAACAAGTTTTCGTCCCTTTGGTAGAGGAACAAGATCCCATGTATCGTTTG
>APFE030713787.1:0-15527 GCA_000404065.3 Pinus taeda
AATCTGTGGAATATAATAAGAAAAAGAAGTAAACTGTTATAAGCATAGAAAATACCATAACTTAACATGGTATCAGAGCTGAGATGAGGACAAAGCCCGAGCAAGAGCAAGAGAAATCACCGAAGAGAAGATTGGCAAGGCTATCATAAAAGAACTATGGGGTCCTCAACACTTTTTCCTACCGAAGACAAGCTCTGTGAGAAAGCTGACTATCACGGATGGAAGATGTCTATCGATCTAACCCTAGAAGATCAAGGAGTGTTGGATCATGTAAGAGGCAATATTGTTGAGCCTCCAACAAATGGAAAAAACAGAGAAGTCAAAATAAAGAAGATCATTCGGGACTCTATCCAAGCACTTGGTGGCCTACATCTTTGAACTGGACACCTCCAAGGAAATCTACGATAGACTGGTGAGTATATTTAAAGTTAATGATGCAAATCAAGTTTTGTTTCTTAGAAATAAGCTGAGGGAAATCAAGAAGGGTAATGATGAGAGTATGCAAGCATACTTCTTAACAATCAACGAGATCAAGAACAATCTGCTATCTATTGGGGAGACTATTACTGACAGAGAAATGGCACTCAAGACTCTTGGAGGATTACCATCTGAATGGTACGTGTTCAGGACTACTCTTCTGAACAATAATATAATTCCTGGTTTCGAGGAATTAATGGCTAGATGCATTCAAGAAGAAACAAGGGTAGAAGAGCAAGAAATGCCCATGCCCAAAGGTCCTCCTGCTGCCTTTTCTTCTTATGCTAAGAAAAGAAATAATTCTGAGACTAAATCAAAAGGAAAGGCTAGACCTAAGGGTGGAAGAAAAGGATGATGTTACATCTGCGGTAAAGCAAGTCACTATGCAAGGGAGTGCGCTGATAGAAAGGAATCACATCGGGACAATGATCAAAATCCATTTGATGGCAATCAAAGGAATGAAAAATTCAATAGCAAAGGTAAGAGGAGAGCTGGGAATCAAGGAAGAGGACAACCATTCAAGAAGGCTAGAAATTCCAAGATGTATTAAAAGCACCTGACCTCAAAAAGAACCTGGTGTCCATCTCGGCAATGGAAGACAAAGGCTACAAGGTAACCTTCAGCGATGGCAAGGTACGTATATGGAAAAATAATGTTAAAGGTGCCTTTACTCTTGGGTTTCGTGTTGATTCACTATATCAGGTCAATGGAAGTCTGCTAGCTGTCATGTCTTATGACACATCTCTTCAGTCTGAACTTTGGGATCGGAGGTTTGCCCCCCTTCATTATAAAGCTCTACTCAGTGTAAGACAAATGGTGATATGGATGTCCGAATTCTAAGTAGAGAAAGAAGCTGTATGTCCAAGATGTGCCAAAGGAAAGCTCAAAGGGGACCATTCCCCTCAAGCCAAAGCAAGACCTCCGATATATTATAGTTTGTTCACTCAGGAATATCTAAGGCTAGCATTAAGAGGGAGATTACTACACCACATACTCCTAAGTAGAATGGCGTGGCAGAAAGGAAGAACCATACAATTGTGGAAGCTATCTCTATGGGTAGATGATGTAACAATGCCTGATGTAGCGGAATCCATGGATCCTATTTATCCACCTGAGCCTTCCTCTTCTAGGAAGAGGCCTTCATGGCTTAGGGGGATACTTGATGATGTTGAAGGACATGCTGCACCCCAAGGAACTTTCCGTGAAATTAAGAAACCTAATAGGTATCATGGATACCTGACCATCATGAGCACGATCATACAAAATGAGCCTTCATCATTCTCAGATGCTGTCAAGCATCAAGTATGGAAGGATACTATGACCAAAGAATATGAGTCTATTATGGAGAATGATGTCTGGGAAGTAGTTCCCAGACCCTAGGACAAGATAACTATTACTTCAAAATGGCTTTACAAGATAAAGCTGCAACAGATGGAAGTACGGAATAGTATAAGGCTCATGTTGTTGCTCATGGTTTCTCCCAGAAGGAAGGTATAGACTATGATGTGATATTTGTACCTGTTGCCAGATATACGACCATCCACTTGATCATAGCCCTTATGGCTTCACAAGGTTGGAACCTACATCAAATGGATGTCAAGACTGTGTTCTTGCTTGATTCGATCAAAGAAGAGGTCTATGTGGAGCAACCCGAAGGATTTGAGATTTATGATTGAAAATCTCATGTATGCAGGTTGAAGAAGGCTCTCTATGGGTTGAAGCAAGCACCCCGAGCATGGTATGAGAGGATCGATAGCTACTTGATGAAGCTAGGATTCACTAGGAGTAAAGCTGATCCTAACCTTTACCTTAAGGTTGAATATAACAAGCCTCTCATACTGGTGTTGTATGTGGATGGCCTCTTTCTAATAGGTGCATACCCTCTCATTCACAAATGTAAGAGGGAGTTGGCTTCTGAATTTGAAAATGAAGAACTAAGGACTTGAACTGTGGCAGAAGCCAAGAGAAATTTTCTAATCTCAAGGAAAATATGTGGTGAAGATTCTGAAAAGATTTGGTATGATGGACTGCAAGCCTGTGACTACCTCGAGGATCTTAACTTTCAGAAGTTATATCGTAGTGATGTCGGACCAGATTTGGGAAATGCCTCTAAGTTTCAAAAACTCATTCGTGTTGATGTTCTTGGTGAACCTCCGTCTGAACATACATTTTGCAGTTAGCATTGTGAGCTCATATTTGGTTGAGCCTCACTAGATTGGTGCCAAGAATCTTCTGAGATGTCTTCAGGACACAATCTCTCATGGATTGAGATACACTGCCAGAAATATGAAACTGCACGATTATTCGAATGCTGATTAGGCAGGTAGTGTGGAGGATCACTGGAGCACTTTTAGTGCTATTTCTCCTTGGATTCTGCTTCGATATAATGGATGAGAAGGAAGCAAAATTTGGTTGCCATAAGCACTACTGAGACCGGATACATATCTATGAGTATGAACTTGTATGAAGCTACCTGGTTGGGGAAGCTCTTCAGTGAGTTGTTTGAACACATACCACTATGATTCCCTGTAACAACCAAAGGTGGGATTCGATTATTGAGGAATTTCGTATTCGTCGATTGCTCCAGCAGATAGACATCATCTGGGATATGGTAAGTCGATGAGCAAGGAGGCTCCATCGCATTAAGATGATGTACAGGTCGATACACCTTGTCAAAGCCTCGAGGAAAGATCTAATCTCTGATTTTCCCAAACAACTTGGAGTCGTCAAGAAACCCTTGTACGAGGGTCCTGCATATTGCATACATTGAGCTCTGGGAGATTTGAGGGCTTGCGGTTCTTACTGGAGTGACATACGACCACAGGGTGACTCATCCTCCCCTGGTGGTGCACAATGGAATAGGATGATTCGCTCTCTTGTGGGACAAGATGATTCGCTCTCTTGTGGAACATGATGATTCGATCTCCTGTGTAGCAGGATGATGTGTTCTCCTGTGAGGCCTAGATAGGTGTGTTCTCCATGGCGATTGTAGCAGGATTGATGTGTTCTCCATGGCGATTGTAGCAGGATTGATATGTTCTCCTATGAGGCCTGGATTGATGTGTTCTCCATGGTGACCTAGATTGATGTGTTCTCCATGGAAATTGTAGCAGGATTGATGTGTTCTCCTGTGAGGACATGATTGAGTAGTTCTCTTGTCGAGGTATCCCACCCATACAGTCTGGGACTCATGGGAAGTACCTTTCATCTTATCAATGAGCAGGGAAATGAAGTTAGGAACCATAGTAGTACCGATGGATGCATCGTTGTATCTACGATACTCCATACGGTAGGATGATCGCCATTGATCTGGGATCAATGTTACTGGTCTGGGACCAGTGGTAGGAGTGGTACTTACTATGAAGCTGACTTTAGGTCGATTGAGACTAGTCTAGGACCAGTGGTATGCACTCGGAGACTAACTTTGAGTCAGTGGAGGATGATACTGGTCTGGGACCAGTGGAGTTGTACTCACTATGACACTGACTTTGGGTTGGTTGAGACTGGTCTAAGACCAATGGTACATACTCTGAGACTGACTTTGAGTCAGTATGAGACATCCTTGATCATTTCTTCTTCTTCATAATTCAAACAAAAGTAGAGTAGAACAGAAGCCTTGGGCAGTTTTATCAAAGAAGAGGTCTATGTGGAGCAACCTGAAGGATTTGAGATTTATGATTGAAAATCTCATGTATGTAGGTTGAAGAAGGCTCTCTATGGGCTGAAGCAAGCACCCTGAGCATGGTATGAGAGGATCAATAGCTATTTGATGAAGTTGGCATTCACTAGGAGTGAAGCTGATCCTAACCTTTACCTTAAGGTTGGAGATGAAAAGCCTCTCAGACTGGTGTTGTACATGGATGACCTCTTTCTAACAGGTGCATACCCTCTCATTCACAAATGTAAGAGGGAGTTGGCTTATGAATTTGAAATGAAGAACCAAGGACTTGAAGTGTGGTAGAAGCCAAGGGAAATTTTCCTATCTCAAGGAAAATATGTGGTGAAGATTCTGTAAAGATTTTATATGGTGGACTGCAAGCCTATGACTACCTCAAGGACCTTAACTTTCAGAAGTTATATCGTAGTGATGTCGGACCACATTTGGGAAATGCCTCTGAGTTTCAAAAACTCATTCGCGTTAATGTTCTTGGTGAACCTCCATTCGAACATATGTTTTGCAGTTAGCATTGTGAGCTCATATTTGGTTGAGCCTCACTAGATTGGTGCCAAGAATCTTCTGAGATGTCTTCAGGACACAATCTCTCATGGATTGAGATACACTACCAGAAATATGAAACTGCACGATTATTCGAATGCTGATTAGGCAGGTAGTGTGGAGGATCACTGGAGCACTTTTAGTGCTATTTCTCCTTGGATTCTGCTTCGATATAATGGATGAGAAGGAAGCAAAATTTGGTTTCCATAAGCACTACTGAGACCGGATACATATCTATGAGTATGAACTTGTATGAAGCTACCTGGTTAGGGAAGCTCTTCAGTGAGCTGTTTGAACACATACCACTATGATTCCCTGTAACAACCAAAGGTGGGATTCGATTATTGAGGAATTTCGTATTCATTGATTGCTCCAGCAGATAGACATCATCTGGGATATGGTAAGTCGATGAGCAAGGAGGCTCCATCGCATTAAGATGATGTACAGGTCGATACACCTTGTCAGCCTCGAGGAAAGATCTAATCTCTGATTTTCCCAAACAACTTGGAGTCGTCAAGAAACCCTTGTACGAGGGTCTTGCATATTGCATACATTGAGCTCTGGGAGATTTGAGGGCTTGCGGTTCTTACTGGAGTGACATACGACCACAGGGTGACTCATCCTCCCCTGGTGGTGCGCAATGGAATAGGATGATTCGCTCTCTTGTGGGACAAGATGATTCGCTCTCTTGTGGAACATGATGATTCGATCTCCTGTGTAGCAGGATGATGTGTTCTCCTGTGAGGCCTAGATTGGTGTGTTCTCCATGGCGATTGTAGTAGGATTGATGTGTTCTCCATGGCGATTGTAGCAGGATTGATATGTTCTCCTATGAGGCCTGGATTGATGTGTTCTCCATGGTGACCTAGATTGATGTGTTCTCCATGGAAATTGTAGCAGGATTGATGTGTTCTCCTGTGAGGACATGATTGAGTAGTTCTCTTGTCGAGGTATCCCACCCATACAGTCTGGGACTCATGGGAAGTACCTTTCATCTTATCAATGAGCAGGGAAATGAAGTTAGGAACCATAGTAGTACCGATGGATGCATCGTTGTATCTACGATACTCCATACGGTAGGATGATCGCCATTGATCTGGGATCAATGTTACTGGTCTGGGACCAGTGGTAGGAGTGGTACTTACTATGAAGCTGACTTTAGGTCGATTGAGACTAGTCTAGGACCAGTGGTATGCACTCGGAGACTAACTTTGAGTCAGTGGAGGATGATACTGGTCTGGGACCAGTGGAGTTGTACTCACTATGACACTGACTTTGGGTTGGTTGAGACTGGTCTAAGACCAATGGTACATACTCTGAGACTGACTTTGAGTCAGTATGAGACATCCTTGATCATTTCTTCTTCTTCATAATTCAAACAAAAGTAGAGTAGAACAGAAGCCTTGGGCAGTTTTATCAAAGAAGAGGTCTATGTGGAGCAACCTGAAGGATTTGAGATTTATGATTGAAAATCTCATGTATGTAGGTTGAAGAAGGCTCTCTATGGGCTGAAGCAAGCACCCTGAGCATGGTATGAGAGGATCAATAGCTATTTGATGAAGTTGGCATTCACTAGGAGTGAAGCTGATCCTAACCTTTACCTTAAGGTTGGAGATGAAAAGCCTCTCAGACTGGTGTTGTACATGGATGACCTCTTTCTAACAGGTGCATACCCTCTCATTCACAAATGTAAGAGGGAGTTGGTTTATGAATTTGAAATGAAGAACCAAGGACTTGAAGTGTGGCAGAAGCCAAGGGAAATTTTCCTATCTCAAGGAAAATATGTGGTGAAGATTCTGTAAAGATTTTATATGGTGGACTGCAAGCCTATGACTACCTCAAGGACCTTAACTTTCAGAAGTTATATCGTAGTGATGTCGGACCACATTTGGGAAATGCCTCTGAGTTTCAAAAACTCATTCGCGTTAATGTTCTTGGTGAACCTCCATTCGAACATATGTTTTGCAGTTAGCATTGTGAGCTCATATTTGGTTGAGCCTCACTAGATTGGTGCCAAGAATCTTCTGAGATGTCTTCAGGACACAATCTCTCATGGATTGAGATACACTACCAGAAATATGAAACTGCACGATTATTCGAATGCTGATTAGGCAGGTAGTGTGGAGGATCACTGGAGCACTTTTAGTGCTATTTCTCCTTGGATTCTGCTTCGATATAATGGATGAGAAGGAAGCAAAATTTGGTTTCCATAAGCACTACTGAGACCGGATACATATCTATGAGTATGAACTTGTATGAAGCTACCTGGTTAGGGAAGCTCTTCAGTGAGCTGTTTGAACACATACCACTATGATTCCCTGTAACAACCAAAGGTGGGATTCGATTATTGAGGAATTTCGTATTCATTGATTGCTCCAGCAGATAGACATCATCTGGGATATGGTAAGTCGATGAGCAAGGAGGCTCCATCGCATTAAGATGATGTACAGGTCGATACACCTTGTCAGCCTCGAGGAAAGATCTAATCTCTGATTTTCCCAAACAACTTGGAGTCGTCAAGAAACCCTTGTACGAGGGTCTTGCATATTGCATACATTGAGCTCTGGGAGATTTGAGGGCTTGCGGTTCTTACTGGAGTGACATACGACCACAGGGTGACTCATCCTCCCCTGGTGGTGCGCAATGGAATAGGATGATTCGCTCTCTTGTGGGACAAGATGATTCGCTCTCTTGTGGAACATGATGATTCGATCTCCTGTGTAGCAGGATGATGTGTTCTCCTGTGAGGCCTAGATTGGTGTGTTCTCCATGGCGATTGTAGTAGGATTGATGTGTTCTCCATGGCGATTGTAGCAGGATTGATATGTTCTCCTATGAGGCCTGGATTGATGTGTTCTCCATGGTGACCTAGATTGATGTGTTCTCCATGGAAATTGTAGCAGGATTGATGTGTTCTCCTGTGAGGACATGATTGAGTAGTTCTCTTGTCGAGGTATCCCACCCATACAGTCTGGGACTCATGGGAAGTACCTTTCATCTTATCAATGAGCAGGGAAATGAAGTTAGGAACCATAGTAGTACCGATGGATGCATCGTTGTATCTACGATACTCCCTACGGTAGGATGATCGCCATTGATCTGGGATCAATGTTACTGGTCTGGGACCAGTGGTAGGAGTGGTACTTACTATGAAGCTGACTTCAGGTCGGTTGAGACTAGTCTAGGACCAGTGGTATGCACTCGGAGACTAACTTTGAGTCAGTGGAGGATGATACTGGTCTGGGACCAGTGGAGTTGTACTCACTATGACACTGACTTTGGGTTGGTTGAGACTGGTCTAAGACCAGTGGTACATACTTTGAGACTGACTTTGAGTCAGTATGAGACATCCTTGATCATTTCTTCTTCTTCATAATTCAAACAAAAGTAGAGTAGAACAGAACAATGCAAGAGCAGAGCAGAACAAAGTAGAATAGTACAAATCAGTACAGGGCAGAACAAGACAAAGCAGAATAGAGCAGAGCAGGGCAAGGGTCAGGCTGTATAGGGCTGTGCATTTGATGGATGAATAGTAACGACCAATAGACAGATTGTAGATGAAGTTCTCCCTAGTTGAGAGGGAGTGTTAAAATTGGAAACCAGGGAAAAACTTCACATGGGTCATCTTATTCATGGCTGATAATATTCTTATTGGATTCCTCTCGTCGAGAGGTGTAGGATTGATATAAAGATCATCTGATTCCGATAAGTATTCATGGAGATATGAATTTATTTTGATTATGGAATTATTATCAAGCCGACCTACAACTCATGTAGGCTCAAAAGCCCAACAGTCGCATCTATTCAAACACCAACGTTGTGTATAAATATAGGAGGACTTTTCCTCATTTGGACTTATT
This sequence comes from Pinus taeda, assembly GCA_000404065.3. Classification (NCBI taxonomy): domain Eukaryota; kingdom Viridiplantae; phylum Streptophyta; class Pinopsida; order Pinales; family Pinaceae; genus Pinus; species Pinus taeda. The sequence goes on from APFE030713787.1 coordinate 8,554, forward strand.
CATCTCATCACATCTCTCTCTCTCTACTACGTAGAAAATAGTCTCTTCTCTACTGCACAGAAAAGGATCTCTCTCTCACACATGTGAAGCTGGAAGTTGTTGAACCTGAAGCTACAACTGCAGATGCAAAGTTTGACCAGCGTTAACCATCAGATCTCCTCCTTAGAACTACGCTGTAGGTCCATCTGGATCTACTTTGAAAGTCCCAACTTTTGGTGGTGTAATTAAGTGAATCTAACAGACGGTTTGCAAGATATCGATTGCCCTAGTTTGAAGGAAGCTGCTGAAATTGAAGCTGTAACTGCAGAAGTAAAGTTTGACCTGCGTGGACTAGAATATATCCTCATCTAAACTACACTATAGGTTCATTTGAACCTCCTCTTAAAGCCGCAACTTTTGGTGGTGGAATCAAGTCAATTCGACGGATGGTTTGCAAGATATCGACTGCCCTAGTTTGAATGAAGCTACTCAAACTGAAGCTACAAATGCAGAAGTAAAGTTTGACCTTCGTGGACTAGAATATCTCCTCATCTGAACTATGCTATAGGTTCATCTGAACTTCCTCTAAAAGCCGCAACTTTTGGTTGTGGAATCGAGCCGATCCGACAGTCGATTTGTGAGATATTGTCTACCCTAGTTTGATGATGAAGCCACTAATGCTAACGCTACTAATCTAGGGTTTGCTACCATTGATATAAATCAGATTCATTGTACTATTTCTCTCTACTAAATTATTGAAGATAAAAGAAGATTTGATCAAAGGGTTTCCCCACACATTGTGGTGTTTGTCCCTCACTAGCCGCCACATCTTGTGTCTCTTATCTTGGCTTGTTTTCAGTCGATCGTTTAGTGTGCTATCTGCACTTTATTTTATGCACATGTGATTGCTAATCTGTGGATAATAATAAGAAAGAAAAGTAAACTGCTATAAGCATAGAACATACATAACTTAACAATGTAGCACATAGCCATGTGTCTTATGATGTTATTTGTATTTTAAAGCATATTATTGTTGTGAGGATCTAATTGTATTCACTTTTTATGTGGCCATGATTTTACTTGTTTATCTTCTATTTGATTTTGATGATGAGATCTTGCTGCTGAGAGCATATATGTAGAGCTCATTTCTGGTTGAGCATAGTGTCTTGGGATCCAATTTGAAAATACATTAAAGGAGGTTTGTATAGTGGTAGAGGAGCAGTGACTTCATGAGATAGGAGTTGGGATAACAAAGCTTCAATGAAAGGAACACATTTCTCAATCCAATGGTGGTTGGATGGTCCAATGGTAGTTATGTGAGGATCAACTAATTGTGGTGGCCTTCAACGGATGGTATTAGATCCTTAGAGAACAAAGTCTTCCGAGTTGATAAGTAGTATCGAGTCTCTGAGTCGATTAGTGTTGGCATTTTATATATGAGGTCGAGTCTCCATGCTTATGGGAGTCAACACACTATGTAAAAGATCAATTGATTAACATAATAGAAATTCATAGTAGAGTAGCAACAACAAGGGTGGTTTTTCTCCCGGAAGGGTTTCCACCATAAATCTTGTGTCTCATGTGCGTTGATGTGTCGTGCATGTTTTATTATTTATATTGCTTCTTATGGTTTTAAGTTATGATTATGTGATGCACATGTTTAATAAGTTTCTGCTAACATACATGTGATTCAATTGAAGTAATAAAATGCAAAATTTGATATATAGATCACACTACTCATTCACCCCTCCTCTCAATAATACTCAATGGTTTCCAAGAATTGTATCAGAGTAGGGCTCTTGGTTGCAGCTTGATAGTTAGAGAGTAGATCTGGGGTTTGTTGGTGAAATTTGAAATTTTATTTAATTTTTTATTTATTTATTTATTTTTTATTTTTATTTGATTTATTATTATTATTATTATTATTTATTTATTTTTTAATTTTTAATTTTAAATTATTATCATTATTATATATATATATATATATATATATATATATATATATAATAATATATATATATATATATATTCAGGAATGGGAAACAGAAAGAGGAATCAATTTCAAAAAATAAATGACCTTCAAAATAAGGAAGCCCAACCACAAAAATCTCATCTTCCTAGTGTAAGTGGTTCAACAAATAAAATGCAAAAATCAAAAGATCAAGAACCAAAGGTATTGCAGCAAAATGAATTTGAAGGTATAATTGTTAATGACTTTATTTTAAGTTACAATTTTAAGGATTCACATTTTGATCATGTTGCATTGCCTAGTAAAGATGAGAATAATTTTAAGAGTCTTAGACAGAGATTCCGAGACTAACAACTGCATGTAAGGAACAAGAAAAACTATTGCAAATCTGTGATGATAAGGAGGAAAAGCTCAAGGAAGAAATTGTGAGCTTAAAAGTTAAATTGGTAGAATTTGAAAAGGTTGAAGAAGGTATGAGGAAACAATACCAAGTAAAGGTCGAGGAGGTTGAGAAATTGGAAGAAGTGGTTTCCTTAAGAAAGTAGCGAAATATGGAGAAGAATATGGTTGCCTTGGATAACTTTCTTGAGATCTAAAGATCACCATTGGATAAAAATAGTCTTGGATTTCAAAAGGTTGAGTCTAGTATGAAAGCAAAAACAAGAAAGAAGAACCAAAGAAACCTGTAGCAAACAAAACCACTAACAAAAGTGATATCCAAGGAACCAAGAGGTAGATTCAGTAGCTGAATAGCAATCTAAAGAACCAGCAACAAAAAATCAAGAAAAACCAGCAGTTGGTCAAGCAACAAAGCCTATAGTAAAGAAGAAAATCTCAAGGAGCACCTACATTGATAAGATATTTTGATCCTATATATAATCATGACAGATCTGTAAGATTTCAAAGGAATCAAAGTTCTTTTGTTCCTTTTGTGCATAAGATACAATGCAATAGTTATCGCAAGTTTGGGCATATTGCAGAAAATTGCTTGAGCAGATCATATAGACCATATCAACCAAGATTCTAGCAATTCTAGCAACCAAGGAGAGTGGCTAACATGTATAACTATTCTAATTATGGTAATTGTAACTCATGTCACTTGTTTTTCCATAAGGCAATAGATTTCATGTCTAACTGTTGGAGGAGAGACACATGTCAGTCAAGGTTTAGATTTGGCATGAGCAGAAGAAGACTTGATCCTCTTAGTCATGTGGAGTGCTATATTTTCATGGATTTGGCCATATGGCAAGAGATTGTTTGCAACCCTGTTTCTCAAGGAAAAACCGTCAAAGACAGCAAAAACCAAGAGGATCTAGCACAAAATCTGTAAAGAAAGAAAGGAAGCAAGTGAAGGAATAAAATAAGCAAGTTAAGGAAGAGAAGAAGCAACCCAAGACTACGTGGAAGAAGAAGGAGCAACAACTCTTCAACTAGTGAGGGGAATTCCCTCCTATAGTCATGATTATTTGCATACTTATAGAGGACTGAAATTATGAGAGGTGCATAACCTCTAGGGTAGCATGTGAAGATTATTTTAGTAACAATTATGATGAATTCATTTCAGCCTCATACACTTTCAGGTCCACAGGATCAGCCTGTCTCTTGGAGGTATATTGAGCTCAGGGGGAGCTATGCATGGTATTGAGTTTCATGATTTATCTTGTCTCTTTCATTCCTTTCCGCTCATGTTTGTTGCAGGTTTATATGTATTTCATGAGTCGAAAGAAGAGCACATTTTCAACCATATATATGCTTTTGGTTTCCACTAACAATTCATTGAAAAAATATGCAACCATCCATAGATGATAGTCATCACTTCAGGATGTATGGAGATGACTTGTGACATGGACCAACCATGTGTGGGTTGTTATATACAGTTTTTTACAACGATGTATTTACTATTGTTTCATTATTTTATGATGGTATTGAGTCCAATAAAAAGTGTGTTGAGTCATCATGGTGATAAGCATGTTTTGGAGAAGTCTTATGAATCATTTTGCAACCATATGTATGGGCTAATGACGATGTAATAGTCATGATGTAGTATGTATTTGAGTCATTGGTCCATAGGAGATGATAATATCAACTATATATTTCATTGATATATTCATGTAAATGCTCATGGAGCCATGTACTTATGATGTACTATATTTTGGGTCATATAACCATGAGTCACGAGGTCATGTAATAGTCATGCATGAGGTATTATGTTGCTGCTAAAACCATGTATTTATCATTGCATATATGTTATATGAGTCATGGTCATGTGGAGTTATAGTCTGTATGGTGCTTCTATATGTCAAAAGAAGCATTGTTTGCAACGAAAGCGGTCATTTCAGCCCAATAGTTGGTATCTCTACAACTTGGAGATGACATGTGTTTAGGGGAAGCACTATTTCTTATTATTAATTTAGCTATATATTTTTCGAATTGTGATCCACTTGGAGGTGTTCATGCTATGCCTCATACTATGCTATGATAGTTGGGGTATTTGGCCTCACGCAATGAGATATTTTGGTAGTTGTTGCTATGTAGTTATGGGGGAGATTGTGTGTGGTTTCCCATGTGGATATTGCCGCATATTATGATGATGATGCATATATTGAAGATGGTTGCCTTATGTTGGCATGATGCTACTTGCTGCTAGTAGTTGTTGGTTGGTATTCTTCCCTGAATGGTGATTGGATATTATGCTTCTTTCTATTTATATGGAGACATGGATGATATTTTATGCATTATATTTCAGCCATGTAGAGATGTATTTCTCTAGTGTTTATGCTTCAATTATTGTTGCCTATTCATATGGAGTTGAACCTTTTCCATTGATGTCGAAGGGGGAGAGAATTTGGAGAGAATTCAAATGGATGGAGTTCAGCCTCACATGTTGATGAGGTTGACATCAATGCCAAAGGGGGAGTTTGTTGGCATTCATGTCAACAAGGTGATGATCATAGTCATATTGGTCATGATCATGTGTGGTGGATGTTGACTTGGTGGTCCTATTGGTTGGCATGTTGTATTGATAGGGAGATGGTTGTGTTGGCATTGATGTCAACTCTTGGGGTCAAGCACTTATGTAAAACTCATGATGATGTATATTGATTGACCATGGTGAGTGTCGGTATGTATTGGCATTGATGTTGGTATTCTTGATGGCACACTCATGTGATGGGATTGATGGAGATTGATGATAGCATGATGGTATTGAAGGAGTTGTCATGTGTTGGCATGTGTATTGATGGACATGTCATGATGGTTTGTTGATGCTGCTACAGGTTGAGGAGGCTACTACAGGTGATGATTAGATCTACATATGTTACAGTTTGTTCATGACACACTAGTTGAGTTGTCAACTAGGTAGTAATTAGGTATTCATGTATATGCTTATGAGGAGACTTGTTTTAGTGATGTGATGGCTTGATGATGGTGTGCTACAAAGGTTGCAAAGGTGCTTCAAATGTGTTTCAACTTGTTCAGAGTTTTGATGGAGAGCGGAGGACTTGTTGGCACACTTGCCAACTGTTAGGTCCCTATAATACTAGTGATTACCCCATTACTATTGTAGTTATAGCCCTTATTAATATTGTTGTGCCCCTATTTTCCCCATATTGTTATTACTGTGCCCCATAGAATCCCTCTACTGTTATTTTTGTGCCTTTATATTATTATTGTTAGGTTGGTTGGGTCATATTGTGACTCCTTAGACTCCTATATATAGAAAGGAGGTTTTGTCATTTGAATCATAAAAGAATAATTCATTTGTGTAATGTAAAGGAGGTTTCCTCCTTAAAGAGGCTAAATTATAAGGCGTTGATCTATCTTTCCTATCTTTTTGTCAGCTAGTTTCATAACATTTGGTCTTAGAGCTTTGGATTCTAGGGTTTCGCTGCTCCAAATAGGTCATCGTGGAATTTTCGCTATAACTTTTTTTATGCGATGTTTCAGAAGCAAAAAAAATCCATTTGAGATGAAATCACGTTGAACCTTGGGTTTGAATTTCAGAGCTTTTCGCACTATATTTGCAGAGATATGATCTGAGGAAGTTGGTCTTTTTGCAGACTCCTGAATTACATTCCAAACAGGTGACCTGGGGAAAATCATCATAACTTTCTCTCTGAACATCGGATTGAAGTTTCATAAGAAGGTACATAAAGAGGATGGACTGTAGTTTCTTGTAGATATTTTTCAGAGCCAAAGTTTGAAACAGGGACACATGGAATGTCGTACAAGTTCACTCTACTGAACTAGTCTATAATCAGGTCACTGTGGGAGATTTGGCATACTCTTCCTTGGAGAATCCAATTTGGATCAGACTGGTGGCATTGGAAAGAGGACACAGAGGGCTACTACAGGTCGCAATTTTACAACTGGATGATCTGAAATTTCAGAGATACATCAAAGGCAATATCGAGCTCCTACAAAGTGAAAAAAATTGTGTAGATTTTTTTGCTTAAGCTTGGTTTGAAAAATTATTTTGAAGGAATTCAAAGGGCATAGTAGAGAATTATTATCAGTAACTGATGCCCTGACGAAAGAAAATGAAAACACCTAGTAAGCAACCTGAAAGCTCTAGCATGAATCATGAAGAAGAGGAAGAAATGCTACATGATATATCAAAATTACAAGACCAAGTGCAACAAATGTCACTCTCACAAAAGCTAAGATAAATGGCGTGGAATCTAAGATAAAGGGCGTGGAAGCAAAGATGAATGATTTGAAGATAGATTTGAAGAGAGACATGGCAACTTTGAATATAGATTTGAAGACAAACATGGCAGATTTGAAGATAGATTTGACAAATTTTCTACAAGAAATACTTACAAATGGTGAAAGGGTAGTAAAGGAAACTCATGATGTGAACAAAAGAAATGTTAGTCATGATTTCATATACTCTAATGTTGGATCGAAGACCCACCATATTCCAAAAATTGATATGAGAAAGTTTGATGGCAAGGATCCCACAACATGGATATTACAGATGGAGCAATTTTTCGATCTCAATAATGTGCAAAACACAAAAAAGGTA
>APFE030713788.1:1938-65886 GCA_000404065.3 Pinus taeda
TTTTCGCCCATATTGGCTTTCCACCTTATATCTTGGTGTTGATGTGTGGTCCCTATGTGTGATGATTTATTCTATTTTTACTGCCCTGTCTAATGAATTCCTGATATACTGGTTAAAGTTCAATGCGTGATAATTTGGGTAAATCACAAGATCTCTGCATATACACTGGTTGCATTAAGTATAGTTGTGTATACACAGTAGTTGACTAAGCTGAAGTAGCATATACAAATCATTTTTTGAAATTTAAACTATTGATCTGATAATACGGATTCACCCCCCCCTCCCCCTCTCAGTATTATTTCCAACAACAACAAGAAATATCATGAACCTACATCAGTGATGCTACTTAAAAGAAGCCCTATAAAACAATGTATGTGAATGAAAGTTACCTAAACATAAAGAAATTGAAACCCAAATGAAGAATAATATGTAAATAATACCAACTTGTGATGATCATGTTCTCCTTCTAAACCCTGAGTTTATAATCATAATTTTGAGAACAATTACATAACTCTTTCTTTTTAAACTAAAATAATTATACTTAGTTAATGAAAGGTAAGACCAAAAGGGTGGGATCCTAAGAAGTAGGAAATGACTCAAGGGGAGTACCCACATCCATAAGATATCGACTTCAATATCAAAAAATACCAAATCCATGATAAAATAACACATGAGATGTGCACATGCAAGACATAAATTTTTAACCGTAATATAAATATACCAAAGTATCATGAGACCATCATAATCATGTGTAGTGCCCTATCAAATCAAAACTATGCATGAAGTTTGATCAAAATAAAGTAGTCATAATAAATCAATCAAAGTATTATGACTACACTTTCCATCCAAAATTTCTTGTCAAAATAATGTCAAAAAAACCATCAATTATCCCTTTCACAACTCCACAATAATATCAAAAATTATATGCAAAGGGAACTAAATTATTCTTTGAGTTCATCAGGAACCCTTCCATATGGAAATTTTATTTCTCTTCCTTTCTTTGTTATTCATCTACAACACCTTTAGAGGCAGAAACTATAGGATTAAACATTTATTCTGGGCCAATTTTGTGACCAACATATTTCTTAGTTGAATTCTTGGTGGAATAAATAAACAAAGGATGGAATACAACAAGAAAAGAGGTTGGGATAACCGCGAGCTTATGAGTTTGACTAGCAGTAACAAAAGATGACACATTTTCGGCACATGGATCAGAAACAAGTCTTCCATAAGGTGATGAAGAAGCATGAGTATTAGATTGTAGACTAGAATCAGGAAAATGAACTTTAGAGGGATCTCCCAAAGCACATTTTTTTGTCCAGATAAGTTATCATTAGGATTCCATCCATCATTGTCATTCACTGGTGCGTGATCACGATGAAGCTATGGTATTTCCTAAATGTTGGGATGTGTTATTAGAGATGGAGGTGAACTATTTTGATAAATAGGTGGAAAACAAGAGACATTAGAGGACCATAAGTTCAAATTTCCAGCAGTGGCCAATAGGGGACCATCAGGAGGCTTAGTCCTTGTAGCTTGGCCTCTACTCCGTGCTTGAGAATTTGAATCCATTTATGAAAAACAACTGAGTTAATACATATAAGACATAAATAGGAAACCATCAACCACACATTTCACGTTTAAACTACTACAATTCAACAATGCCAACAAAATATAAGCCACTTCTCATATGCTCAGAAGACAATATGTTCATAATAGGGTTATGGCTGGAAGAAATAAAGAGGTTGGAATGTAAAATATTGAACCCCATTTAGTTAATAAAATATAAATTTCATTTACAGAGGGATGCATTTGCATGCTAATAAAATCTCTTTAGTTTCCTTCTTTATTTCTTTTTCATTTGTAAAATATTTGATCGAGTTTCGTAGCAGAGGGGTTTCTTAGCTTTTCCCTTTTTTTTGTGTCGATTTAATTTAAAAGAGAATTGTATTATATACAATATATTCATGAGGGATACCCTCCCTTTTGTTTACTTTGCAGACTGGGTTAGGGTTTAGGAGGTTTTAATGGTAAGGGAAAAGGAGAAAGACCTAATACATCGAAAGTAAGTGTAGGAAGAAGTGAGATAATTCACATATATGTTTCCCTTTTATATCTATAGTGCTGCAAGACAATATTCATATGGTTTTTTGTATTAGAAAAATTTTGTTTGAGTACGTCGAGAGATAAATCCATTACAAAAAACCCTTGAAAGTTACAGACAAGAAGACTTGCATTAAGTGAGGAAAGGCATGCAACACCTTTGCCTTTATCTTTTATAAATTTCTACTAGTTACGCTTTGTTCGAAGGAAAAACTAGGGGAATTGAAGGAGGGAAAGTGAAACTTTATGTTGGTATACATATGTACAAAGGTGATTTCACCAGTCGTTGGAAAGGAGCGCAACATTTGTTCACTTTAACAATTTTGAAATGAACCCAAGGTTCTTGATAGAATAAAACTTTTGTAGCATTCCTCTTTAAACATAGACTTTTCACAATTGTAATTGCAGGCATGGTTAAATTTTTTTTTTTACCATTGTCTAAAAAAAAACAAATGTGAGAAAGTTATGAGAGGATGAGAGTTAATTTTAAGAGCAGGGGTAGGAGGCACTTTGTCTTGGGTATTTATAAAAATTATTGTGAATAAAATAATTCAAAATAGTGATTGGAAAGGTTATAAGAGCAATATACTGGCAAGGCATAAAGATGCAAACTTAATTAGTGACAAACATAGAAAAATTGTGTAATTAACAATAAGGTTACTTGGTTTGCGCGAGAGTGATAGTGCTTCAATAATCCCAACTCTGAGGTAACGATTCATCTTCGGACTGTAACAAATTTCAAATGAAAACAAATTTTACAAATCAAGAGACAAAACCAAAAACCCCAATCCATTTGAACTGCATATCAACTTCAAAACATGCAATTGTAATTGATGAGTTTAGTAATGAGCATTAATATTGTAGGAAAATATTGTGATTCTAAAGGTCGAGAAATAAATATTTGGGAATGCATACATGTTCAAAATATCGACTCACAACTATAGTGTTAACAATAACTCATTAAACCCTTTGCAACAATTAAAAATTAACCAACAACATACCAAATCACACACATCAACTAGGGTTACAAGTGTTGTCACATCACATATGGAGCATGGCGAGGTCCCACATTCACTTTGAAATATCCATCGAAAAAATATAACAAGCCTCCCATCAAAACCATGTAACATCTATTGTGGGTCGCTAAAATAACAGTGATATACATATGACAATGTTTAATGAAGTCCACAAGGCATGTAGTATGTTCACAATATATCATAGTTGAAGCACATAAAATTACAATGTTCCAATCATATAGTGGCTTGATTTATCATATAAAATTTTTCAAATAGAAGCAACCATTTTCCATAACATCAAATCCTTTGATATCATACATCTATTCTATGCGAGGTTACTAACAACGTGCCATGAAATACTTCCTCTTTTTCTAAAAAAGAAATCAATTTGTCTAATCGTGCAACAAATTGTGTAATGATATGTATGAAAAGTTGTCCGTAGAACACTTGAAATCCATTTTCCTTTTAAAATAAAATAACCATTTTTGACATTGTAGGTTTAGTGATGCAATTGATCAAATATCATAATGTAGTGAAGTGAACATTATTAACAACAAGCTGCATGAAATCTAGAATCCAAACATGTTCATTTTTCATGATGAGTGCAATATATCTCAAAACAAAACCTATTGGTCCTCCCCTTTGGTCATGATAGTGAAACATATTAGTAAGACAAGGTTATTGGTGGTCAATTGAGGTGTGGCTAATCACAATAGAGGTAAGACTTTTTTTTGGCATATTACAAAATTAGAGAATAAAAAATAGGTATCAAGATCTGGTGACTCCATAGGGAAATATAGACAACTATATTGAACTCAGTATCTGTGGTTTCGTAAAATAAAAAAGCAACCAGGATCACCCAATTTCCCTCCCCCTCACATGAGAATTTATGAAAAAAAAAAATGCTCTATTAAGAATTATTATTCCCATGACATATTTCTTAGGGAAACTTTTACTAGAGCAAGAGTAGGTAGATGTATACACTTTATCTTGTTGTAACAAAAATGAGTTACCATATATGCACTCAATATTAAAATCATACCATGTTAAAACTCTTAGCAGTAATACCTCTGTTTTTTCACCCTTGAGTGAGTTGCAACAGGCGAGAATTGTTGTTTTTGTGTTGAGTCTCTTAGAAAAAATACATATCTGACTTATTTTATTTTATTTTATGTATCAACAAAAAAACAATATATAAAATGTAGAAAGGAAAGAAGCAAATAAAATAAGCAACACAATAAAATAAAATAAAGCAAGAAAACAAAACAAAAGAAAGAAAAACAAGAACAATGACCATAACAAGTTTATAATTGAACAAATCCTTCAACAAGATCCGAGTAATGCTTATGATAAGAACCATGTTTTGGGTAAGATAATAGTCTCTCATCGTCATCCTTTATAAAGTAGGAATTGACACCCACTTGAGCAACAATTTCATATGGGCCTATCTAAAGCCTTTGGAATTTTTAATGTTTTCTCTTTTCAACATGAATAGAATCCCGCAAAAGAACTCTTTGAGCAATTTTAAAAATAGAATATTTAACCCTTTTATCATGATATTTTGTAACATTGTTTTGTCTTTTATGCATTTTATTGAAAGCTTGAGTTCTTTGTTCATTGAGGGCTAGGAGTGCATGATAACGCTTGATGATATCATATTCTTTAAATTCTTCATTTTGAAAAGCAACGTGAAAGTAAGCCATTTGTAGCTCAACTGGCATACTGACCTCCTGCCCATAAATAAGCTGCAAGAGTGTGACCCCAATAGTTACTTTAGGAGTAGTACGATCTTCCCATAAGGATTTAAAAAGTAAATAATTCCATTTCCTAGGATTATTTGAAATAATTCTTTTGAAATTTTTGAGAAGATTCTTATTTGTTGATTCAATCAAACCATTTCCTTGGGGGTAGTAAGTATATGGAAATGTATGCTTAATAGCATACTTACCACAAAAGAGCGCAAACTTAGTAGAGATAAAGATAGGTCCATGATCAGATACAATATGTATAGGTGTGCCAAATTTGGGCATTCATGTTTCTTCAAGGAACAAAATGAATTGCTCATCAACAACCCCTTTTAAAGGAACTTCTTTAGTGCATTTAGTGAAATAATATGTTGCAGTCAAAATAAAAGTATGCCTAACTGAAGAAGGTGGGTTGATCATCCCTATAGAATCAAGTCCCCATTTAACAAAGGGGCATGTGGAAATGATAGGATCTAAAGGAATTGATGAATATTGTAACTTTCCAACTGCGAGCTAACATTCATTACATGATCTAACAAATTTGAAAGTATCCTTTAAAATATGTAGCAAATAGTATCTGACTCTTATGATCTTATAAGATATGGTCCTTGCAGCAAATTGACCACTGATGTTATTAGATTGTTCACATAAGCCATGTAAATATTTTAAAATGTGATTTGCAAATCTTTCATTTACACATCTGAGGAGCATCCCATTAGGGGATTTTCGAGGAGACACTGCCTACAAAAGCATACTTTGATGCATCAAATCTCAGTTTTATTTTCTGGATTTTGTTCAATTTTTCTGGGAATATTTAATGAGTTAAATATAAGATGAAATCATGATACCAAGGGTGTGAATGAAGGCCAGATTTATCATCTTGGAGAAGAAATAAATTAGTAAAGTATTTATTATGAAATTCAAGATCCTTACTTTGGTCTAAATATTGTGCAAGATGGAGAGATAGATCTCGACCCTTAATGGTTTTTGTAGTGACTATAGTGAGATCATGTTCTTGAATATTAGTTAGCCAATGTACAAATTTTCTAGACATTAAATTTTGAGAGAGAAAATTTTTCATAGCTAGCATAGGATTTCTTACCTCAGTATGCTTTCCAAGGATCAAATGTTTGAACTTTTCAACAACCTTAATGAGAGAGCAATCATGTTTCTCAATCAACGAATATTTCATAGCATCATTGGACAAGATTTGACTAGAAAATGCTATGGGATGCTCCAGTCCTTCACTATTTTTCTACATTAAGATTGTATAAATTGCTTCCATTGTAGTGTTAGTATATATGATAAAATATTTAGAGAAATCAGGTATAACTAAAACATGGGCTATTGAAATAGAATCCTTGATTTATTGGAAGGATTTTTGGGAATGATACTTCCAATTTAAATATTGGTTATTATTTAATAAACTATGAATTGGCTTGAAAAACTTGGCAAAATTTGGATTGAAATGCCTTATGAAATTTATTTTTCCCATGAAGGATTGTATGTCCTTTTTCGACACATGAGGAAAGAGAGCTTGAATGGAAGATACTCAATCATGATCAATACTTATACTAGAATCAAATACAATATGCCCAAGTATTTTACTTGATTTGACGACAACAAATTATTTTGCAAGGTTTAATGATATCCCATATTTTTTGCAACAAGTAAAAACTATTGCAAAGTGATTAAAATGATCTATTTGCTTTTTAGAATAGATTGTCATATCATTTAAATATATTTGAATTTTTTTTTTTATTAGATCATCGAAAGCAATATTCATATCTCTCTAAAATGTGGCTCTAACATTTTTTATACCCAAAGGAAAGCGATGAAAACAAATGATCCCCATTTAGTGGTAAAATTCGTCTTATGCTTATCACTTTTCTTCACATAGATTTGGTTATAGTGAGAGAATCCATTTAATAGCGACATTATAGTAGACCCAACAACTTGTTGTAAAATTAATTCCATGTTTAGAAGAGGAAAATTATCTTTCATGTAGGCCTTATTTAATGATTGAAAATTGACACACAAACAAATTTGGCTATTTTTCTTTCAAACATGGACTAACTTAACTACCCATTATGAGTATTTGATAGGATAAATAATATGGATAGCTAATGTTTTGTGAATTTTAACTCTGATGGTCTCCTTTAAGGTTGGATTTATAGGTCATTTCCTTTGTCTAACAGGTGGAAAATCAACCTTGATCAGTATAGCACGAGAAATGAGAGTGGCATGAAAACCTTTTAAGTCACTCTATGACCATTCGAAGGTATTAAAAAAATTTCAAAAGAGTCGGAAGAAACTATCAATTTCTTCTTAGGTACAAGATTCAGAAACATGAAACATTTTAGGGTTATCATCAGTTCCAATATTCACTTGCATAATTTTATCAGAGGTTTTATGAAGTGGTTTGTTGGATGAGGAGATTTTAGCTGCATCATTAGGAGAGAAGACATCTTCTAAAGGAACCAAGCCTTTAGGATATTTTTTTGGTCAATATTGATAATTTGGGATGATTCTTTAGTATTGTTTGTGAAAAAATTCAAAATATCCTAGTCGTCATCAAAGACTTGCTAGGATTCTTCATTATCACAGAGGTGAGGTCTATAAAACATCATTACAATGCAATCAGGTTTATTCATTGAATCAAAATATTTATGCCTTGCAACATACATTGCTAGATGGTCATCAGTAACATTAATCCTTTGGTTCATATGTGTGATGTTGAAACTTTTAAGTTCTAATATTGCATCCCAAGCAAGGGTTGTATAACACCTCATTAACTTTTTTGAAGGAGCATAAATTCTTTTGATTAGGTTGAAAATTAATTCAGAATCTCCAAAGGTTGAAAAATTTTGAATTCCAGGGAAAAAGGCATTATTTAACCCAAGTAACAAAGTCTCAAATTATGCTACATTTTTTGTACAAGATAAATTCAAAAGGTAAGAATAAGAATATGATTTTCCAAAAGTGTTTTACAGAAGAATACCAACCCCATTTGCTTCTTATGATGATGCCCCATAAAAGAATATATGCTAAATTAAATTTGAATCAGGGGTGATATTGACAACAACTTGGTGACTAACTTCTTGTTCAATAAATATTGAATAAATTCCAAGGTCCTCTTCGATATATTTAACTAATGGTTGGGGAAGATTTTAAATGTAAGGGGTTATTCTTTCTTCCCTATATACAATTATGTTCTTGGGAACTTTATGAATGATGAGATGAGAGCCATCACAGGAATAATAACCACCAACCAATGATTTCTAGTCTCTACCAAGAATGATTGAATAATTACCAACCGATGTATCAATGAATTGAACATTACATGTTGTGTGGATATCAGGATGAGAACACATTACTAAAGTAAGATCATTAATTTCTCCAATGATGGTTTTCTTTTGTTTCTTGAAGGCTAACATATTTATGGGAATTTCATTAGTACATGTGAGTCCCAGTTTTTCCATGATGGTTTTGGACATAGCATTTGGGCAAGAACCCCCATCTCTTAGACAACAATTAGCTATTTTATCAAAATATTCATGGAGACATAGAAGGGTGGGTTCTTTGGTTGTCTGAAATTTGTTAACACTTCATTAGAAGAAATTTCAGCCTAAAAGTGCCCATGAAATTTTCATTTACATAATATGTAAAGAAATCAAAATCATTTAAATTTGTAAAGAGGTACATGTAAATATTTTGGAGGGAATAAAGAAAAAAATACTTTTTTGTTTTGTTTTGTTTTGTTTTTTTTTAATTGTATTTTTGGTTTCTCTCCTTATAGGTTTATTCAAATTTCAAGTTTAGACACTCATTGGATGTGGAATTAAATTCCACATCCAACGAGTACCCATTATGCATACTTCTGAGAAGACCCACATTGATAAAAAATGAAGATACATTAAAAAATGTGTTGAACATGTTTTTTAATGTATCTTAAATTTTTATCAATGTGGGTCTTCTTAGAAGTTTACATACTAGGTACTCGATGGATTAAACAAGTGTCCACACTTGAAATTTGAGTAATCCTATAAGGAGATAAGACAAAAATACAATTAAAAAAAGTAGTTTTTGTTGAAAAATGTGCAACAAGAAATGCTAAATTTAGGAATTGCTAAACATAGAACTGCTAAAAATAGCATGTCTAAAAATAGCAGTTTGGTCAATAAATAGTAGATTTGGATTCCTTGTGGAAAAATACCCAAAATAATAAAAAAAAATCGGCTGAATCGGAGTTCGAATGAGGGAGATATCACTGATTTAAAATCAACTCTTTTTCCAAAAAATTTCGTGACGACGGGAAAGTGGAAATAGATTGGTGTGCTAGCCAAGAACCTATATGCACTTGAGGTACAACATGCATGCAAAGCCTTGAGGAGCAAGGCAAAGGTTAAATACTTGGTGGTTGAGAGGGAGAGTAGATTAGCTCTCAATGTGCAACGCTAGAAGAAGGCTTAGATGATTGTGGAGGAGCCACGATTGGTGCATCAGCTTTAGGAGGTTGTGGAGCAACCACAACAGGGGAAGCTGGGAGGAGATCAAGTAGAGATATCTACTCATGTAGAGACCTCCAGTAGGGGGAAAATTCGAGCCAAGTGGGTAAAGGGATCACATGCAACCATACGTCCAGGTAGGAGGTGGGGCGGTATAGAGTGATCATCGCAAGGAGGAGGGGAAAGATCCTTGAGGTACCCAACCTCTTGGATGAGACCTTGCTACAGGAGCTCCGATGTGGAGTAGTAGGAACTGACTGATTGGGTAGAGACAGATGTGGATGGAGCAGCAGAGAGAGCTACAGTGCAGGGAATCCCAGGACAGCGCAAAGCATGCAGGTTACAACAATGCGAGAGGCACAAGTGTGTTGCATAGTGCAGGGTAGCATAGAGAAGGGTGCAATGGTGCGAGATGCATGGAGATGTTGCAGTAGCACAGAGGTTAGAGAGGGAGCACTTATTAGCAGCAGGTAGAGATTCAACATCAGAGTATGTTTCTAGCCCAACAGAGTGGTCAGTTGGGAGTTTTTTGTTCCGAGTGTTGCTGGAGCAACCACACTTGGTAGATGTGTTGCATGCAGAACATTCCAGAGTTACAGGATCAAGTTCGAGAGGAATCCTTTCTTGTTGAGAGGGAGTGTTGAAAAATGTGCATCAAGAAATGCTAAATTTAGGAATTGCTAAAAATAGAACTGCTAAAAATAGCATGTCTAAAAATAACAGTTTGGCCAAGGAGCATTTTGGCCACCTTGGGTGAGAGGTGAAACTGCTAAACATAGAATCTTCTAAAAATAGCATTTTTGGGTCCCTTCCTATTTTTAGCAGTCCTTGGTCTAACTATAGGAAGTAAAAACGAATTTGGTCTTACCAGCAATTTAAAATATTAATTAATTAATCTCCACGAGTTAATTAGTTAAGGAAAAGCAAACTTGAAGTCTTTGTGAGAACATGCAATTATTTCTCCATGCATTAGGGAATGTGTCCTTGATTTGCTCCACTAATTGAGGAATTAAGGATGAGTTCTATATTGAGAGGATCAGTTGGCTTAGTTTAACTTAGTCAAGTTCAGTTAGATTAATTTAACAAGTTGTTAAATTAATGAGATATAGTTTGTTTATGATTGCATGCATGTGACAACTATTATTTTCAGATAACTGTGTCTTCACTCATGGATAACTGATGCATGTCAGTTTTGTCAGAAACCCAGTTGAGATCAAAGAAGGGAAAATGTACTATCAGTTAGATGAATATTTTTCCTATAAAGGAAGCTCATCCATGACGAGGATTGATCTCCTTTAGGTTTGTGCAATTAGATCAGAGGTTAGTGAGTGTGTGAAGAGGCCAATTCACACATGTGACATCACTCGACCCCAAGGAAACTGCACAAGGAAATAGGAGGCTTGGAGGGCGGAGGAGAAGGTTTGTGAGAAGCCTTTGACTATCTATGAGCAATAGAGGGATTGTATTGAGAGCTAGATAACTTCTGAGCTAAGGCTTTGTGTAATCTGACTATATTTCCGCTTGTATGATAATACATAGATGGTGTTTTATTAGGTGCTTTCCCTTGGTAAATTATTTTGTGTTATGTGTGTTTGATTTCTCCATATCAGTTATGTGTGTCCTTATTGATGTTGCTCATGTTCGATTAAGCTTCCGCTAAATTGGTTGTAGAAGTAGATCAAGTGTTTTGCTTTAGTACATTGCATTACCAGGTGATCTACAGTGGAAATTTCTACATGGTATCGAAGCTAGCTGATTTGTAGAAAAATTTCTACATGGTATTAGAGCTAGCTAATTTGTAGAAAAATTCTACAAAATTATACAACTTTCTTCTTTTCCCTCCAAATTTCATAGCTCTTATTTTATTATTTTCCTATTATTTTATTATTTTTCCATAGGAGGACACTTTTAGGTTGAAATTTCCTTTGATGCACCTCACGAATCTTGGGAAGACTCATTCTCATATTTAATTTCAATGATGGATATTGAAGGAAGGAGTGTTATTTGTTGTTTTTTAAGTTTTTTTTACAAATTTCCAATATGCTCGGGAGTTTGAACTAAATTAAGAAGTGTTCCATTAGATTTGATTTTGGATAAATCTTCTATGATGTTATATTTTATAACAAACTTGGGAATATTATTACTTTGATTAGAAAGACTATTTTCTTTAATGTTAGATGCAAATTGCCTTGGAGTAGAATTATGATGAGAAGGATTATTTTGAAATTTTTTGTTGTAATTTCAAAAACAAGTATTTATGATATTTACATCATCTATACAATACAAGGTATTTACAATAGGATTTGGAAGTGGAGGGGTTGAATATTTCCCAAAATTTCTTTCTCTACTTGCATTCATAATTTCACAGGTCTTTTCATCATGATAGTTTTGCAAAAATTGAACTAAGGATGATTAAGAAGAAAAGTTCATGGAGCAAAAGAAACAGGAGGTTGGTAGATAGATGTGAGAGGAGATTGGGAGGGTGTAGGTACAACTTTGTGTTCGAAATAAAACATGCAATTTTTCATATCTTGCATTAACTGTAAGATCAAATGCATTTCATGGTTCTTGTTGGATTCATTCAAAGGAATACCAGTTCTCGTATTCTGATATTTATATTTGATGCAAGTCTGTAAAGATGTGGCCAGATCATTAATAGATTTATCTTCAAGTTGATTCCTATAAAGAGGAGGAATGATATTATAGTAATAAGTCATGGTAACTTGACTATGAGGCCTTATAGTATTTGATATTTAATTGTAAAGCTTCATAAATATAAGTTTAAAGGCTCAAATAATTTCTCCAAAAGGATTAAATATAAGTATGTTATATTCCATGAAATAATTAGTAGGATTATGGGGCTGTCCAAAAGCGGATTTAAACCAATAAGACAATTCAACCCAAATCAAAAAATTTCTAGGAGGTAAATTGTAGAAGTTAGAAGTATCTTTTCCTTTTTAGGTGTGAACAAAACATATTAGGCAAACATCTTGAGCATTAGCCCCTATACTGTTGCAGGAATGTGAAAAAGTGCTTAGATTTTCTTCAACAGTATGGGTTCCATCTCCAAAAAATCTAGGTAAATAATATTTAAATTTTGGTAGATGAACAACTACAAGTGGTAGATTCAGTGGTGATGGTACATGCCAACAAGTGTCATATAAATCTTCTTCAAATTCAAAAATCCCAAATATTTTAATAACCTAGCTAAGATCATTAGGGTATGAGGTAGGCTGATATTTGATGAAAACACTCCCTAAAGGAGGTGCATCCATTTTGATAGGAAGAATGAAAAAAATAATTTAATTAATGAAGGCAACGTTAGATTTAGACAAAAATATTTTAAGAGAACTGTTGAATCCCTGAATTGTCCTCATTTTGACACCTTTTTCCATTTCTTTTCACTTATTCCACACATGTTTTTGCAACATTTACAATTTATAAGGTCATCCAGGCCATCCTTATCTATAACATAAGGTATCATTCATTGATAACTCATAAACTATAATTTCTTTTTGAAATTGATTGAAATATTTCTATAACTACTGAAATGTGCATATTTCGTAGCCAATTAGAATTTCTATAGCTAAGTCCAAGGTTTAACAAGTTACCGAAAATTTGAAGATGATCATGATACATGGATGAGTTCCAAATGTCAATTGCAATCATATCCACCTATCACGCTTACCTGGAATATGATAGTATTCAAGAATCTGACTAGTCAAAGTGAAAGTAAAACCAGGTTATAAAAGTATATTCTCATGCATAATTTCAAGAGAGACAGTTTCAACATCAAGTGAGCGTGGAATCAAGCAAGCGATATTTGGGATTTAATTTTGATGATGCGTTAAATAAAAATCCTCATGATTTGCTCTTATCGTAGAAAATCATGGGAAATAGATTTGTTGTTTCAATTCAAAAACCTAGCTGTCGATTGAAGAACTTGCTTCTTGAGATTTATTTCTTAGAAGATTTTAGTTTAGAAATAATGTAAATTGCTTCAATATAGAAACAAAAACATCAATTTTTTTAGTCTGTAATTATTGTTACTCTCTGGAGACTTTATTTTTAGTGAATCTAATTACTTTGTTTATGGAATAATTTTGAATTTGTTGGTGATTTAATTCAGTAATTTAAGTTTCTATTTACTCGCACTCACTAGAGGGCCCCCTTTGGAGTTGTGAGATAGCGTAGTTGTCTTCCAATTTCACTTATTTTGGAACTTGTTTCAATTCAGTCCTTAATAGTTAGATGCTTAATAATCTGTTTTCAAAGCATAGTTTACTCATTTAATTTTGGTTTGTCCTAGGTTGAGTGCTCAATAATAAAACCAAAACACCAAAACATTTCTTTCATTATCTTGCTCATTTAAAGTTCTTGCTTATTCTCAAATTTATTATTAATGTTTGGATTGGTTATAATTAAGAATGCGCACACTAGTAACCTGTAAATACTTTCAATCACTGCTTTCCATGTTTCAGTTATGCTTTGAATAGTTAGATTTCCTTATTAGAAAAGAATTGATTTCAAAGTACTTAGAATAAACTCATTTCAAGTCAAATAGAATAGATAGTCTGGATTTACTTTTCAAGTTAATAGATTAAATCTTTACTTCTACTTAAGTAGAATAGAATTCCAATTTCAGTCCAATAGATTAAGCTTTAAATTATGCTCAAATAGAATAAAATTTCAATTTCACAAAGTGATTTTTAATTTCAATTCATAGAATAACGTGCTTTCATTTCTTGCACTCTAGCATAGTTTTTCTTTGAAGTTGATTTCAGTTTAAAAGGGTCTTATAGAAAACACATGTTCATATACTTGATGAGAATTAGTCATAGCTAGATTAGGATTTCAATTCTTAATCATTCTCTTTAATAAAAATAAATCTCCTAGCATATATAGTGCACATACACTTCACAAGTTCATAAACCCTAGTCGATAATTTAATGAAGTAATTTAATCAATAATTATATTACCCAACATTTTTGGTGCCATTACCAAGGAAGCGTATATAGGACTTTATTTTTGATTTATTACATATCATAATAGATGCATTCATTTTCTAGATGCATAATTAAGCTTCATATTAAAATAATTTAGGATGCATGTATGGAGAACGAGATTCTAAGGGTAGATTCATAAGTAAAGGTAGAGGACGCAGTTCAATACCAACATCACCAACCACCCCTGCTAGACCACGTAGTACCACGCCATCAAATGAAACTCACATTCCATCCATAAAAAGTAGACATAGACTCCCTAAAATTCATAGATCTAAAATTCAACCTAGGGATTCATTAACCTCATCTACATAAGTTAAAATTGAAGAACTTACATTTCCAACTAAAGGAGTTGTATTTATTTCTTCAACAGGTGAATAATTCTACATGCAACATCATTGTAATGTACCTCAAGTATTTTCAGATGTAGGTAGAAATTGTCCAAATGGTCCTCCACTTTCATTTCTTTTTCACGGTCATACTTTGTTAGTTTCTTCAGGTGCCTTGACATATTTTGTAAAACACCCAATAGAGCAGGTGGGATTTGGGACATCGAATCCAAATCTTGGTCTGCCATATCTTTGTCTTTGTGCTCCTCCTCCTCATCAGATTTTGATGGATCTTCTTCTTCCTCTTTGGAAGGTGTCATTTTAGAGTAATATGTTGCCTCCATCACCATCGTTAAAATATGGAGGTTGTTTTGATTTCTATGCATTCTTTGTAGTCTTTGCCAACTCTTCAGGGGTGGTGAGAACCAAATATTTGAATGTAGAAACCATTATCCCAGTAGGAGGTTATATACTTATTTGGAAAATAAGGAATATTGTGCACTCTATGGATTGATCCAATAGCCTTTGTGAACTTACGGGTTATAGGCCAGATGGCCCGGATCTCCTCTTAAGAGATTTCACAAGTTTGTCCAATAACAGGTTGAGAAGATCCATCAACTTTAGGAACATAAGTAGGGGAGGTGTTGGGAATATTATTGCCTTGACCAAAATAAGTATTATGAGGGTGGGTGAGGTTATTAGCCATAAAAATCTAGTTTCCCTCCTTCTAGTGCCATAAATATTTATAGTACCTAACCTGCTAACATTCAAGGGGGTCTCCCAAAAATGTGGTCCCAATTATACCTCACACCATTTGGGATAGGAGTCCCATCTAGGATACAGCCTAGTTATCAATTTCTTAAAGGTTTTCCTTGGTTTTAACTGTCAACGAGAGAGAGGAATGCACATGTTCCTTTGAAAATAAAGTAAGTGTGCCTAGTGAGTGTTCAGTTGTAGGTGTGTCGAGGTTCCTCTATCACGAAGGGGAAGAGAAGTGAGCCTCTAAGATAGAGGTAATAGTATCACCCTAGTAGATATGCATGCAAACAAGAAGGATCCATTTAACATCTAGCTGAATAGTCCACAAAGATGCAATGGTCATTGCAAACAAATCAAACAAGAAATATCCGTCTAAAATTGAGTGGAATAGTCCACAAAGATACAACAATCATTGCAACCATTACAATACATTCTCAATATTGTAAGCACTAAAATAACCTAAATAGTTCAACTACTTTAGTACAGGTGAAAACAAACATGAATCACAAACATTCACAGAATAGTGTTACAAATATTCATAATCCATGCATGAAGAACGTGTTGGTCCTTAGGCTTCAAATATTAAGTAAAAGTCCCAAGACATATGTATACAATGAACACCACTAGATCCAATAGTGGAGTTTTGGAGTCACTACTTTCTCCCCAAAAGAATTAGCTTGTCTCTCTAATGCCTTATGGGAGGATCCAAGGTGAAAATTCCTTTGCTCATACAATGTGGGTATATATATAACTAATGGGGTGATGCTTCACCTTCCTTGTGACTCTTTGACTACCCTCATGGCTATTTGAATTCGTTTGAATTTTCAACTTAACATGACTCTTCATATTCTATACATGACCTTTGGATTTCCAATTTACAATACATTTTTGGAATAGGAATTTACATAATCCACAAAAATGATGTGGAATATGTGACTGATGACATGACACGACATGACACTACTGACAGGGACTACATGGTGACATGGGAATTTTAGGTCTTTATTGCTGCTTCTTGCTATGTGTCTTCTTGACAATTTTCTTCTGTTCACCTCCATATGGCTTAGAGATAAGGAGTCTTCAATGATATCAGGTCTTAAGTTGTGGTCGCAAACTGGTGTCCCTTTGCTTTCTCCTGATTTATCAGATTGCATAGCCAGCTACAAAGGTGTCTTCTATCATGTTCCCCTTCTCCATATCCTTCTTCATCATCCTGTCATAGTATGATAGAGTACCTCCATCTACAATTCACTCATGAAAAGGCGACATTAGTATGATAAACCCCTAGTCTAATATGTTGCATAAAGATTGAATTTTTGAGTTGGAACAAAGTGACAGGCTGAGGGAGAGGCTAAGTGACTATGCAATTGCATAGTGCAAGAAGTTTAGGGTTGAGATTGAGCCCTTATACTGGGAAATGCATAGTTCAGGCTGATACTGAGCAAAAATATTGTGCAATTGGGGAGCTCAAGAAGAGAGGCTGAGGGCTTGAGCACTGATTTTTCCCACTATACAATTATGGAAAGTAGAGGAGGCTAGGTGATTGTGTAATTGCAAAGCTCAAGAGCTCACGACTGAGGCTTGATCCTTGTGATTGTGCAATGCGCAACACTGACTGGGTAGGAGAGAGAAATTGCACAGTTTTTGGGGTCAGAGGTTGAGCTTGAGCACTGTGATTGCACAATCCATATTCTCGGGAGACAGGAACTGCACATTGCATAGTGCCAAGAGGTAGGGTTGCAACTTGAGGGTTGAGGTTGTGTAATGCGCAGTTTAGGAGGGATGGATGAGGTTAAGTTTCTTGGTCGGGAGGTTTTCTGAATTTAGCTAAGTGTGGGATCAATGAAGATGATGTAAATAATGATAAGAATTTACTATGATCACACATTTATAACTCTTGACGACACAACATAGATCATCTTGAACACATGAACAACATGCTTTCCCTAGTGTGACAACTTTGAGATAACTTACAACAAGTACAAAATGAAAGATACACTTTGAAACGATCACAACGACACTTGTGCGGCAATGCTTAAAATTTTGGAAATGAGTGCAACAAATCTTTACATGGTAAGAAAAAATCATTTACACAAAGTTAACCCATTGAAACCTTCAAATAAATCTTATAAGATCGTGTGACACACTTAACATGCAAAAATACGACATTTCAATTTTCTTGCAAACGAGACAAAAACACTTAGAGAAAGCACATGCGATAAGTCTTAATGTTTGTGATGACAATATGCAAGACCAAAGTAGGCTCCAAAATTTGGGTGTAGGCCAAAATTTTGGAGGGTGTTTTAGCAGTGACAACAAGTACTTAATTTACATCCAAGTTGGTGCAATGAATTATGGAGCCATACAAAATCAAACATCGAAAGTCTACTCCATATCATCCATAATACAATGGATAAGTGGAATCTACCAATAAGGTACTTGAAGCAATCTTGACCAACACTATAAAATTTCATAGAAGAGATTGGGCAAAAAAGCTTCTAAAGGCACTTGGGCATACCATACCACATGGAGAAATAGTACTAGACACACTCCATATGAGCTTGTCTATGGGCAGGGAGGTTTTTCTTGCAATTAAATTCCAAGTGGGGAGTTTCAGAACAACATAAAAGTTTGGACTTGATTTATCCGAAGCTAAAAAACAAAGGTTAGAATAGTTGAATGAGCTAGATGAGATCTGATATGATGCTATCCAAAGAACCAACATAGTCCAGTAGCAAAGATCAATATGGCACAAAAATTTCATAAAAGTTAATAAGTTCAAGCCAGGTGATTGGGCTCTTATTTTTTACTCTAAATTCAAATATTTTCAAGGAAAATTCCAGACTCACTGGCTTGGTCCCTATGAGATATATATATTTTTTGGTAATGGAGCCGTTAGAATCAAGATTATTGATGAAGAAAAGATCACATTCCTTGTTAATGGCCATGGATTAAACATATACCACAATCCCTTGATAAGAGAAGAATTTGCCAAATATTT
Organism: Pinus taeda; assembly: GCA_000404065.3. Taxonomy (NCBI): domain Eukaryota; kingdom Viridiplantae; phylum Streptophyta; class Pinopsida; order Pinales; family Pinaceae; genus Pinus; species Pinus taeda. The sequence goes on from APFE030713788.1 coordinate 20,403, forward strand.
GCAAAATAATTCCGATTTGAAATTGGTTGAAAAAGGAGATCCTCCTCCTCATCTTCCAATTAAATTGTAATTTCTTTCTTTAAATTGGAAATAAAAAATGAGAAAAATAACAATAACAATAATAATAATAATAAGTATAGACATTAAAACGAACATTGTTGGCATGTCTATCAAAAAAAATTTAACTAAAAAAACAAGAATTATTAACAATTTATCTTTTCACAATCCCTTGTCTTATGCCATTCCCTTTTTATCCCTCCTTTTTCTTCTAATATTTTTTTCAAGTCTAACAAAGTTTTTTGGAGACATGGTTTTCTTCAAGCATTTTCAGAGGTTAGCAAAACCAATAAATATTAGCCACATCAGCAAGTCTAACAAATTTTTCCACATAAGTTATAAAGTTTAAAAGGTAGCTATAGAATTTGAAAATTTTCATAGCTCAGTTCAAATTTCACAGCTAATGACATACGTGCAAGAATAAATCAATCAATAAGCATATGGAAGGAATCATAAATATGAAAAATGGAAAAATGGCTTCGTTGAAAGGTATGTACAAGGAAGATTAAGTCATTTTTCATTAGGGAAAAGATAGATTTATGGGCTTGCATAATAAATTTGGTACACCTTCTTTGGAAATTATGACCATGTTTTATAACACTGACCATACTTATTATATTAATTTCCTTATCAAAACCCATTCCATCATGATAAAATCCTCCCACTTCATTCAAATTATTTAAAATATGTCAACGATCCTATAGAAATGGATCAAACAAATTCATTGGAAATCATTAGTGGAAGAAGAGTTCCATTTGTACTCTATCACTTGCCTATTTTACCCATACCCTATTGCCATCGTCCATCAATGCCATTCTCTATCATTATATCCATATTCAATTATCCCTATAAAGAAAGAGGAAATTTGAGGGTGAAACTTTTATTCCACCATGGGTGTTACTGTAATATTCGAGCCACATGGAGAAAATTGTCTAAGTGCTTACCCTCATGTCAAAGACCAATTGTAGAAAGTAGGATGGCTTCAATTATTTGAGAAATTTAATGGCTATGAAGAAGATGTAACAAGAGTTTTTTTCTAGATCATTTGATGGCATCGAAGCAAAAATAGGAGATATCGGGCTTAATATTTTTGGGTCATTCATAACATAAGAAACAAGACTGCCTTGAAGTGGATAAATTTGGTTAAAAAATAAGAGGCTCAAGGTTGAATATTGGAGGAATTTCTTTCATAACCCACACATGGACTCCTCATCATTTTAAAAAAGGGATACCATTCACTTCATTGAAGACCAAATGGAAAAATCTACTGCTAGTCCTCCAAACATTTCTAACTTGTGAAGGCGGGTTTGGTACTATGCTCTTTTATCATGCTAGGATGCTTATGCACTTTGTTGAAGGAAAATAAATGAATTTACCTTACTATTTAATTTAGAGTTTAAATAAAATTTCCTTCAATATTCAAAGAGATTATTAGAATATCGATAGAGCCCTATATCATCATGGTATAATAAAAATTCTTGTTGAAACTCATCTAAATTCTATTGGTGATAACCAGCTCAATTTTCTAGTTAGAAATCATTTTGTAGAAGCTTCAGAAGAGGACGAATTTCCAAAAAATTAGAAGATCCGATGAAGAACATCTCAAAACCCTAACCCTAAAGTTGTTATAGAAAAATAAATGGGTCTTCCATCCAATGAATCAGTACCAATGGAACTTCTACCAGAGGAAGATATGCCACTTAGTTGGTACTTGGAGAAGGTTAGATAGAAAAACAAGACAAAGGAGGTTAGAAGAGAGAAATTTAGAGAAATAACACAACAACCAAAGGCCTTGAAGAAGACAGATTCAGTTAAATAAAATCAATCCAAGATACAAAGAAAGGGTAGCAAGAGAAATATTATATACGAAACAATCAAGTGAGAGTAGAAATTGATAAGGAGTAAACGACTTTCCAAGCATTCAAATGAGCCATCACATTAAAACTCTCCAGAAACTATTAATATTGAAGAGGAAGATTACCTTTACATAGGAACAGAGGAAAAATTTCCATTCCATCAAAGTCCAATAAGAAAAACTACTGAAATTGACCTAACTCAACAAGAAGTTTATGAATATTTGGAGAATTCGGAGCAAAGAGTGCAGAATAAGGTAAATTCCCCTTAAGAAACTCAATTTCATGAAGAAGTTTTATATGATGATGATCTTATAGTTGATTCAGAGGTAAAAAAATATACTTCTCAAGGGAAACACGAAACTATTCACACTCTCAAGAAAGATATTTATCAGTTATAAGTACTAAACAAGTATATTAAAAATGAAAATGAAATGGTCAAAGCACAAAATGAAATTTTGAAGGCACAAATGGCACTATGTTGTTAAGAATGTGTTTCTGGTATAAGAAAAACAAAAAAGCTTAAAATAAACAACAAGGTGCTCAGAAATAAGGTCAAAGGGTTGCAAGCAAAACTTATCATGAGAAAACATATATAGCCTATTAGTGTGAAAAAAAGGTGGATTCCAAGAAATATGGATGAGTTGATTTAGGCCTTAGAAGTAGCACCAATAGAAAGGAGATTTCTTTAGTTTTGAGCTTTGTGCATCTGGACATGCAACATCCTTAGTGTGGGGGGGGATGTTGTATCCTCAAATTGTCCTCATTTTGACATCCCTTTTCCATTATTTTCATCCATTCTACACTTTCTTTGATATATTTACAGGTCATTATGTCATTTGGGTCATATTCATGCATAAAAAAGGTATCAAATAATTATAGGCCATGATATAGATTAGAGGATGTTGAGAATTTCATAGCAAACAAAGGACGTGTCAAGTAGATGCCAAATTTCAAGGACATGCTCATCCACTTGTTATGCCAATTCAAAAGATCAATTAGACTAAGAATTTTTTTGGTTAAACGTCCAGGTCAACACTGTTTTGTTCGTGCACAAAGGTTTGAAGAAGCGGTTTTGACATCAAGCGAGTGTAGAAAAGATGACATTAAGCGAGTGAGTCTCATGCTAATTGATAGCTGATGTGTACAAAAAGATGATTTGCATAATTTTCTACGATAGAGAAAATCATGCCATATCCATTTCTTAGTTGTTGATCCACAAACTTGCCTCTCGACATTTGTTTCTTTAAGTTGTTAAATTAACTAGTGTATAAAGATCTCCTTGCTGTGCAAGTCAATGAGGGGGAAAATATATCATATATACTCTATTTGGAATTGTTGAAGAATCTTTGTTTTTATTAATACAACTACTTTGTTCCTAAAGTGTGAATGTGTCCTTAGTAAATTTGATTTGAATTCATAGCGCCTTACACTCAACGGGAGGGCCCCGTCGAGAGCTATAATATAGTTTAAATGTTTTGTTTTTGTTTTCATTACAATTAGTTATAGTTATGTTTGTGGTTCACATATTTGTTCATTCATAGAACGTTGATTTCGATGCAATAGGATTAAGCGCTCTTTAAAATTGAAAACAACCAAAAAAAAATTAGTTGTTAGCCATTGTCATTAAGATTTTCCACTTAGTCTCAGATTTTCCACTTAGTAATCTATCATAATTTTAAGTTTTATTCTAGATGTTTAATTCATTTGATTTCAAATAAGTTGATTTTAGAATCAGTTTCAATTTGTTATAGTAGAACAAGGTTGCATTGTAGCAAGTAGAGTAGCCTTTCAAATTTAGTGCAAAGAGAATAGCCATTTCCATTTTATGCAAGTATAATAGTTATTTCATTTTGATGCAATTAGAATAACCATTTCAATTCAATTCAATTCTTGTCACTTTATCTTATTTTTAAAAGAAAAGACTTCCCTTTTCAAGTTTAATAGAAAGAACATGTGTGTAGAGTTGAGATGAGTTGATCTCGATTTAGTTTTTCTCCACAATTTCCTTCAATAGATTAAACACTACTTTTATAAAATATATAACTCCTAACATATATTGTGCACATGAAGTTCACAAGTACATGAACCTTGGTTTGAAACTTAATGAAGTGATTTAACAACCAATTAAATTACCCAACACCCATGTTCATAATAGATCTTGAATATCGGGTCACCATGAACAAGTAGCCCTCTTGCAACCAAGATAAGACAAGAGGGTGGGATGATTGTTATAATGGAGGTATCAACCTCTCATATTAGTTAATCAAATACATCTATCTAACCTACATGTCCAACCTTCAACGTGGGTGATCCCAAGAGATATGAGAATGCAATGCTAGGTTACATATGGATTGTAGGAGAAATGTACCATTTCCAAGCACTGAAAGAAAATTATTGGTAGCTTCGAGAGAGAGATTCTAGGGTTGCATATGACTTCCTAGAAGATAATGAAGAAGAAAATCTATTTTGTGTATGCTTTAAGAAGTATAAATTTTAGTATGAATATTTCCACAGTCAATAACTTGATGTAGATAAAAATCTCTAGAGATCTATGTGTTGTCATTTATTTTCCCTACATTTCAGGTGAACACTTCACCAATCTTGAGAGACATTAACCTTTTCTAGTGATGTGAAGAGAGGTAGACCAGTTAAATAGAAAATGGACCTATAATATAGTACTTATGAGGTGAGAACGATGAGAGAGAATGAAGGGATTATTGATTAAATTTTGCTTATAATGAGAGAAAATGAATATTATAATTTAAAGATTCAAGTTAAATGGTTAAATGATATTAATTACTCAAATGACTATAGTCAATTTTTTTTTTAATTTACTTAATAGTTAGATTGTAAATATTAATTTATTAATTATTTCAACTTGATAATAGTAAAAAGAATATATATTTTAAACTATTTTAAATTGATAGATAGTAAATAAAATAAAATAAATTAATTTATATTGAAATATTTATTTAGTATTGATGAGGAATGAATGAAATTGAATTGAAATGATTATGATTATGGTCAAAGTTGAATTAAATAATTAATAAATAAATAATCAACATGACACTATATGAAATTATAATAAAGGTAAATGAACTCATTTAAATTCATTTAATTATTTATATTTTATTATTTTAATTAATTTATTTATTTTTTTAAGAAGATTAAGAGAATAAGAGTTATTTAGTTTAAAATATTAAATAATAATCTAGAAATCATAACTTAAATTATGAAGGATAAAACATATGACTATAAGGGACTAAAAATTAATAAGAAGAGTGAGAATTAAATGAATAGGAGGGTTAAGAAGAAAGAAGGATGGGATAGAAAGGGATAGAAAAAGGAGAAATATATTAAGGTGGATTAGAATTAATATTAGAGGGATTGAATTTGGAGAACAAGAAATGGATAGTAGGTTTCCAAGGATGGCTTAATTGGTACCATATTCAAGTTGTTAGGATGACTTTCAATCTCAAGGGCTTCGCTGATGAAATGGTTGAAATGGAAGGGGGTAGAGGCTAGGATTTTGGCTTTATAAAAGAAAATGAGATGCTTGATATTATGGGAGTGTTCAACTATGGCGTATTTAGAAATATGGTTATGGAAGGTGTCAGCCATATGTTCTTTGAGTCATGATTCGGACGATCTCTTAGTTTTCCCTATGTAAGAATTTCCATAAGAGGAATGGATTTCATAGAATCCGAGACCTAGCATAGGGTCATTCTTGTCCTTGGTTGATCTGAAGAGCTAACTGAGGATTTTATGGGGCTTGAAAAAGGTCTTGTTTTTCTTTATAGATAGGATTTTAGATAAATGATTAGTAACCCCTCGAATGCAGGGCAGGGTTACTTTGGCTAAGAGAAGGTTATAGGAAAGGATTTTTGTTTGGGAGTGGAGAATAGAGTGAAAGGAATTTTTTGATATAGGATGAGGAATAACCATTATATTTAAGGGATTTGGTGAGATGTGATTTTTCAATTGGAAAGGAATGAGGAGAGGATATTTAAATGGCTATGTTGACAAGGGTTTTCAGCATGACATATTTGTGAGCAAGATGATGGTGGGAGTTGGCATGAAGGTACCTATCGGTGTGAGTATTATTTTGATAGACTTGATGAAAACAACATCATGATTAAATTTGATGTCATTTCCTCATTTACCAAAATTCATGTGCGATAAGCCATTAAGCTCATTTCTAAGCTAGTAGACTCTGAAACACTCAACGTTATCAAAATTTTCCTTATGACTATCTTTTTCACCTTTGAGGGAGCATGTTATGAGAAAAACGAGGGAAAAATGATGGGTTCTTCCTTTTCCCCTGTTGTGGGTAACATTTTTATGGAGCACTTCAAAGTTGTGACCCTAGAGGCCTACCATTTAAAACCTAAATTTTGAAAGCGGTTTGTTGATGACACCTTCGCTATTCAGTCCCATAGTTTACCAGCTCTCCAAGACTTATGTTGTCATTGCGACAGACACCCTCCAAAATTTTGCGTACACTTGAATTTTGGAGCCTACTTTGGATCTTGTGATCGGTCGGTCTATAGTCACTTCTTGGTCAATTGATGCTTTTGAGCTCCCTACTTGATCGAAAGTGTTAAAGTCACTTGCTCACACATGCTCAGTCCATAATAAGTTCATGGGTGCATCCTTTTATGAAAGATTGGACAAGAATAACATGCTCCACCAAGATTGTTCATGTGCAATGTCTAATCCATGTTGAAAGTTAGTGCAGATTGACAACGACAATTTCTTACATTCTAGTTACGTCCGTACTTCCAATTTGGTGAGTTTTGTAAACTCTTTTTTTCGTGCACCTTTGTTTTCATGAGTGTTGTTTTAATGTTTTTGGCTGTTGCTTTCACTTTCCTTCACTCTAACTAGTGTCATTTTCATGTTTTCTTTGCTTTGGCATGTGTTACTTTCACTTTCATTCAAATATCACAAGAGTCATTCACACTTTAGAAATTGGCGTCTTTTCACATGTTAGCTATCGTACAATGTATATATGCTTCTTCTAGTGGTTTTAAGGCATTATCTTTGTGTGAATGAGTTGGTCTAACCATGAAAACATCAGTCACGCTCATTCCCAAAGTTTTTAGCAATGTCGCACGAGTTTCATGGTCATTGCGAAGTGTACTTTCAGTGTTGCACTTGTTGCAAAGTCATCGTAAGGTTGAAGCATTCAGGGAAATATGTTGTTAACATGTTTAAGATTATCTATGTTGCTTTGTCATCAAAGTGTTTCAAGTGTTTGATCACAATCAAGTCATATCATTGTTCACATTAGTCTCTTTAGTCCCACACTTAGCCAATTTTCAGAAATTCCCTAGCAACCTAGCTTCATCTGGCCTTCCTCAACTACGCACTACGCAATTCCAACCCTCAAGTTGCATCCTTATACCTTGACACTGCGCAATGCACAGTTCCTGCTTCCCTGGACTGATGCACTGCGTAGTTCTAGTGCTCAAGCCCGACCTTGTCCCCCAAAATTGCATAATTCATCCTCCTAGACTAGCCTTAACTTCACATTGCACAGTCTCTAGCCTCAAGCTCATTCTTGAGCTCCTGAAATACACAATGGCCTAACCTCCTCTACCTCCTAGAATTGTGTAGTTCTCTCAAGCAGTGAAAAACACTGGAACTATGCTCACTGAGTCCAGAAACTGCACAGTTTGTCTCCCGAATCCCGCCTAAACTACACACTGCGTAGTCTCAAGGCTCAAGCTCACCCCTACTTCTTGAGTTGCGCATTTGTGTAGTTACTAAGCCTTTTTCCCATCCTATCATTTGGTTCTAGCTCAGTCAGTGGATCAACATGCACCATATTATATTAGGGTTTTATCAAACTAATATCATCTTATCATGAGTGGATTACAAACACAGGTAATATATCATGCTATGGAAAGATGATGAAGAAGGAGATGGAGAAGGAGGACATGCTAGAAGACACATATGGAGTTGAAGAAATAAGATGATCATCACGCGAGAAGACGAAGCAACACCAAACTCTAAGAGAAGATCGAGATCAAGATCACATGGAAGAATCATCATCTCCAAGTCATAAGGAGGAGGAAGAAGAAGAACATGTACCATGTTTTCAAGAAGGCATAAAGAAAGAAGTACCAAGAAGGCCAAATTAGCACTGTCACATCATCATGCAGTTCATGTCATCAATGTCACGTCATGTCCTATCAAAAGTCATCATATGGCACATCATTATTGTGGATTATGTAATTACCTATTCAAAATGTAATGTAAAGTGGAAGTCTAAAGGACACATTCAAAATATGAAAAGTCACGTAAGGTAAAAAATTAATAGGAAGTCAAACAGTCACGAGGATAGTCAAAGAGTCACAGGAAAGGTGAAGCATCACCTCTTGGTTACATATACACCCAAATTGTATGAGTAAAGGAATTTTCACTTTGGCTCCTCCAACAAGGTATTAGAGAGATAAGCTAGTTCTTTTGAGGATCAAGGAATGGCTCCAACGACCCACTATTGGATCTAGTGGTGTTCATTGTTTACATGTGTCTTGGAACTTTTACTTAATATAAGAAGTCCTATGGGCCAGCATGTTCTTTATGCATGGATTATGGATATTTGTAAGACTCTTTTGTGAATGTTTTTAATTCATGTTTACTTTCATTTGTGCTAAAGTAGTTGGGCTATTTTGGTTATTTTGGTACTTAACATATTGAGAATGTGTTGCAATTGCTATTAGCACTGTTGCATCATAATGGAATATTCCATTGGATATTAGACAGATCTTCCTTCTTACATTGGTTGCACCTACCATTGCATCTCTGTGGACTATTCCTCTTGATGTTGTATGGATCCTTCTCGTTTATGTGTGTCTCTACTAGGGTGGTACTACTAACTCTTTCTTAGAGGCTCATTCTCCCCCCCTCCCATCCCCCACGGAGTGAAATAACTTTGACACACATATAATTGAATAGTCTCCAAGCACACCCCCTTGCCTTTTGAAGGCACATTTTCATTCCTGTCTCTTGTCGATAATTAGAGCCAAGGCATATATTTAAGATAACTGACAATTGGGACAAATTCTATATGGGGCTCCAAACGATGTGAGGTCTAATTGGGACTTCACATTGAGGAAACCCCTTGGTTGATGGATTTCCATCACCATCAACACCTTTATTTCACATCTCAATAACATTTCCCCTCATATCTAGTTCAATATGGAACTCGAAGAAGACCAATCCATTCCATTTCTTGACGTTTCTGTTTCTTACCTCCCTAATGGCTTCCTTACCCACCAAGTTTATCGAAAGAAGACTCACACCGATAGGTACCTTCATGCCAACTCCCACTATCATCTTGATCAAAACTTTGTCGTGCTTAAAATCCTTGTCAACAAAGCCATTTAGATCTCCTCTTCCCAGTCCTTTCCCATTAAAAAATATCATCTCACCAAAGCCCTCAAATCGAGTGGTTATTCCTCATCCCTAATAAAAAAATCCTTTGACTCTATTCTCCACTCCCAACCAAAAATCCTTTCCTATAACCCTCCCTTAGCCAAAGTAACTTTTCCCTACATTCGAGGGGTTACTATTCATTTATCTAAAATCCTATCTAAAAATAACATCAAGACCTTGTTCAAATTCCATAAAACCCTCATCGAGCTCTTCAGATCAGCCAAGGACAAGAATGGCCCTATGCTGGGTCTTGAAGTCTATGAAATCCCTTGGTCCTATGGAAAGTATTACATAGGGAAAACTGGTAAATCATTCAAAGCCTGACTCAAAGAACATATGACTCACACCTTCCATAACTGTATTGTTAAATCCGCCATAGTTGAAAACTCCCATAATACCAAGCATTTATTTTGCTTCGATAAAACCCAAATCCTAGCCTCTGCCCCCTTCCATTTCAAATAGGTCATCAGGGAAGGCCTTAAGATTGAAAAGCATCCTAACAAATTTAATTGAGAAAATGGGTACTAATTAAGACATTCTTGGAAACCTACTATCCATTTATTGTGCTCCAAATCCAATCCCTCTAATAATAATTTTAATCCACCTTAAATTCTTTCTCTTCTTTCCATCCCTTTACCTCCCAACCTTCGTTTTTCTCAACCCTCCTATTTCGTTAATTCTCCCTCTTCTTATTAATTTTTACTCCCTTATAGTCATATATTTTATCCTTCCTAATTTAAATGTAATTTCTAAGTTATTAATCATATATTTAAAACTAAATAACTATTATTCTCTTAATCTTTTTTACATCTTAAAAAAAAAAAAATAAGTTAATAAAAATTTAAATAAATTAAATAAATTTATTACCTTTCTTATAATTTTCATATATTGTCATGTTAATTATTTATTTATTTCTTTAATTCAACTTTGAATATAATAAAATTCATGTGAATTCAATTTCATTCATCCAAATCCATTCTAAATTAATATTTTCAATCTAAATTAATTAATTTAATTATTATTGTTATTTTACTATTATCCATTGAAAATAGTTTAAAATAATTTTTTTGCTATTATCAAATTGAATAATTGGTAAATTAGTATCTACAATCTAACTTAAATTAATTAAAAAAACGACTATAGTAATTTGAATAATTAATATCATTTTACTATTTAACTTGAATCATCAAATTCTAATAGTCATTTTCTCTCATTATAGTCAAAATTTAATCAACGATCTCTTCATTCTCTCCCGCCATTATCATACGATAAGGACTATACTCCATATCCATCTTCTATTTCACTAGTCTAGCTCCCTTCACATCACCATAAAAACTTAATGTCCCAAAAATTGGGTGAAGTGTTCACCTAAAACGTTATGCACATAAATGACAACACAAATGTCACTAGAAGTTTTGATCTACATCAAGTCTAAATTCTCACAATCATGAAATTTCTTCATCAAATGCATCAATCCATATACTAACATCATTTTAAACACAGAAACACTAATCGCAACAAAATCCCCCCAACATAGACATCAACTTTCATCTAAGGAATTCTAATGGAAAAAACCTCAAAAGTGGATGGTTTCTCAATTTTTGTTTTGGCAATTTGTGGTTACAATGCACTGCATGGATCTAAGCATGACTCTATTGTTATTCAACAATTCATAAAGCTCCTTCCTTTCATTCTTCCCTTCTTGCCCAAAAGATACATTTAAGAATGAAAATGCAAGCAGAGATAGGAGTTGTTCAAGTTTTATCTTTCATTTTCTAATCATTGATCTTACAATTACTTAATTATTTAAATCGATTTCGATCAATAATATAACAATAAAAAAAATCTTTAAAAAATAGGAAAACCTATCATAGCTCACTTGTCAATTCAACAATGGGAAAATTCATCACTAACTATGATCCATGAATGTAGGTTGATTAGTCACTGTTATTCAAGGAGAAACATGCCGCCTAGAATTACCTTTTGGTGATCCCTAAGGGGGCAAGCTTTCATTCTTGTCAGATGACTCTAAGCCTTAGATTGTTAACCTATTTCCTTAAGTCCAAAGAAGATTAACTCTTAGCCAAGCAAAAGCAATTTTAAGGCAGACTCTAGACCTAAATCATTCGACTAGGAAATAAATCAAAATAACTATATATTTGTTTATGCTATTAACAATTAAATTTGTAAATAAAAATTATTTAACTAATATTTCTAAAAAAAAAAATGAATTAAAATAAAATATATAACTAAAGCCTTAGAAAACATAAATATACTAAAGTTATTAATAATATAACTTTATTTTATTTTAATTAAATGAATATATAATAGATATTCATGTTATACATTTCAATAAAATTTGTTAAAAATAAAAAAAGGTTGATGAATAAACATAAATATGATAAACTAAGCCACTTAAACATAAATTATAAATGATTAATAAAAATAATTTTATAATTTGAATTAAGCTGCATAATAAAAATATATTAAAAAGGAATTAGAAAAATAAAGGAATAATGAGTCAACCTATATTTATTTTCATTATTGAATGTTCGCTAAACCATTTGTTGGTAATATTTACTTTGATTTTCTTATAAATTATTTTATAATCAAATAATTTATAATTAGATTATTAAATTCGTAATCATTTTGTTTGTTTAACTATTTATTTTGATTTTCTTCTTACTGTACCGTTTGAATTATTATATAGTCAAATAATTTAAATTTTTTATTGATCCTTGAGTTTTCAAAATCATGCGGATATAAATTTGCTTTATATATTAAATTCATGTTTCTATATATTTTATGCATTTAAGTAAAAGGTTGAAATTTATAAATAAATAATTATATAAAGGTATGATCAAGATTGGATTCTGCAAGGAAAAGTTATGTAAAATCTCCCACGATGACCTGATTATAGACTGGCTCAGTAGAGCAAACTTGTACAAAGTTCCATGTGTCACTAATTCAACCTTAGGACCTGAAACCGATACACATAAGTTTCAATCTGAGGCTCAAGGAGAAAGTTATGACGATTTTCCCAAGGTCACCTATTTGCGATGTAATTCAAGAGCCTGCAGAAACCTTAAATGTCTTCAACTGTATCTCCAAAAATATAACAAAACAAGATCTGAAATTCAGGCCTGAGCTTCACCAAGTTTTCGACTCAAATGGGTTTTAATTTCAGAGTCTGAAACTTCGTAGAAAAACAATTATAGCGAAAATTCCACGATGACCTATTTGAGATGGAATTCTAGAGCTTGTAAAAACCCTAACTTCCTCAGGTGAGATCTCCGAAAATATAGCAATATAAGATCTGAAATTCGGATCCGAGGTTCAGTGAGATTTCGTTTAAAATGGGTTTGTTTGTTAGCTTTTGAAACGTCGCAGAAAAAAAAGTTATAGCAAAACTGCCATGATGACTTATTTGGAGCAGCGAAACCCTAGAATCCAAAGCTCCTATACCAAATGTTATGAACCAGCTCACAAAAAGATAGAAAAGAGAGATAAACGACTTAGAATTCATCCTCTTCGAGGGGGAAACCTCCTTTACATTACACAAATGAACAATTCTTGGATGATACAAATGACAAGACCTCCTTTCTATATATAGGAGCCTAAGGGGTCATAATATAATCAGAACCGACATAACAATAATAATGTAAGGGCACAATAATAACAATAATGGGCGTCTATGGGGCACAATAATAATAATATGGGGACTACATGGGCACAACAATATAATAAGGGGGTTGTAGTAATAACAATAAGGGGTTAAACTAGTAGCATAGGGACCTAACAATTTTTTATTGATACTTTTAAGAAGTTAGAGGATCGACATAAGGTTTTTGATCAGGGACCATGGTTTTGGGGTCAATCTGATCTCTCCCTTCATCCTTGGTTTACAAATTTTAATCCTCTATCTATTGCAAATATTTCAACTCCAATATGGGTGAGGTTTCCCAATTTTCCCATCTATATGAAACATCTTGATATCTTAGAAGATTTGGGAAATTTGTTAGGCTACTTCATCAAAATTGACTCGGAAAGGATTATGAAAGGAATTCACGCATTTATTTTCATTTGTGTTGAAGTGGACCTTATAAAAGGATTTCCAGATAATCCTCCTTAAATGGGGAAATAGGGTTTATTCCCAATAGGTGGATTACGAAAATTTGACTTTTTGCTATAGATCTTACCAGTAGGCCAGACACTTACAAAAGTTTTGCCCATATTCATAAGACACCTCTTTGCACCTTGAATCCAAGTAGAAAAATTGTGGATTGCAATGTCCAAAAACACCCAATGGTTCTAAGTCCATTGTGGCTCACAGGTCGATTAATTATTAGAAACAAAAAACTCCTAATGCCACCATTGCTCCTGCAGCCCCACCTCAAACTCATGATATGCCATCTCAACCATCAGGGGAGGACGCTCACCCATGAATTTGTACGGGCCAAAATTCAACTATAATTTTCGCATTTGCAAAGAGTGGGAAAAAAGCACCCATGAATTAGACCTTTCAGATAGTGACAAGGAGCCAACAAATATGGATGAGCACTTGGTAATGGAAACATCTCATGGAAAGGAAGTGGTTGTATAAGATAATCTCCCAAATTAGATAGGCGTTCGGAAGAGGAAAGGAAAGAAAGATAAGCCAATGTATAATCCTTGAGCCTAAATGTGAAAAGGAGAAATGTAATGTTGTGTAATGTGATTAGAAGAAGATTGATGTAATCTTATGGTGTGAATGTTATTCCATTTTGGATGGATCTAATTATAATTATATATATATATATATATATATATATATATATATATATATATATATAATATATACTAATATATAATAATATATATATATATATATATATAATAGCAATTATTCCCTATACACCATCTTATTGTAAATAATAAAATAATAAATGTTATATAAATTGAGATATATCTAAGTTAAAAACTTATATATGATTTACTATTATGTTATTCCAAATTCATATTATTTGTTATTAATTTTATAAGAATAAATTACAAAACAATAAATTTTATATATGTTGAGATATACTTTTACATAAGTTGAAATATACTTGAACAAAAAAGTCTACCTATTCTATTATTGGAATCCAAAATTTAAAACTTATATTATTGGTTATTAATTATTATTATTTTAATTCAAAATTTATATTATTTGTCATTAATTATTATTGTTATTAAAAATAATATAGAATGTTTGTTAAAAAATGTTTAGAAATGATTAAAATTTTAGATTTAAATCTTTGGCTTATACAATTTAAATATTATAAGTTATCTAAAGATAAATTCTTGAGACTCTTAGTGTATTCATAGTTGTTAAAAAATATTTAGAAATGATTAAAACTGTAGATTTAAATCTTTGGTTTATATCATTTAAATATTATAAATTCACTAAATACAAATTCTTGAGACTCTTAGTGTACTTATAGATTTGGAGAAATTTAATAGATCATATAAATTAGAATATATTTCACCTACAAATTTTAAGAATCCTAAAATTTGTTATTAATTATTACTCTACTTAAAATTTTCTAGAATTTGTTATTATTAATGGTTATACAAAAGGTAAAAGTTAAAATATTAAACTATGAAATGTTACATAAGGCAGTTCACCCTATTGCATTTTTTAATAAATATTATTAATTATTAATTGGTTATTAATTAATCTTATACATTACTATATCTTAAAAACCCTATCATTTTGTTATTAATTATTACTCTTTGTCATTAATTATTACTAGATTTTAAGTATTTTAAAATTTGTTATTAATTGTCGGATAATAGGGAAAAGGCCAGAAAATATTAAATATTATATAAGCCATTTGAATCTCCAAAAAGTCTCATTATAGACAACTCCTTTGTTATTATTTGTTAGATAATATATAGATATTAATTAATATATAAGTGAAAGTTTGAAATCAAATAATAAAATATAATTATTAATTTATTTAGCTCAAAAGAAATTAATACTATTATGTATTAATTAATATTAGGTGAAATCAAAGGATATATATATAATTTAGCTAAAAATTGTTTATAATTATTTAATTAGAAATTATATGGGAGTTTTGAAGTCGGCTTGTTTCAAATCATTTATTATGATTTATTATCAATACAGAGATAGATAGTTTGAGGAGAAAAGAAAATAAATACAATAGAAATGCAACAATTAAATTACAACTAAACATAAAATAATAATAAAATATATTAAATTAAAGTTTAGAAAATAAAAATCAACTAAATAAAAATGGGAAAATCATAAAAACCAAGATTAACTATAAAGAGACGAGGAACTTAAATTAAAAAGCTAATAATAAAAATAATAATAATAAATCAAAAACCTAAAACTTAAACACAATAATTTTTTAAATTAAAGAAATTCAAAATTTAAACTATGAAACTCAATTAATAAAACCATAAAAATTAAAAATTAATTTGATTATAAAATAATTCAATAAAAAGAAAAATGATTTGAGTGTAAAATAATTCAACCAGAATAAGAAAATCAAAATAAATATGTATTTGAAAAAAAAAATTATAAAAATAAATATATAACTATGACTTTAAAAACATAAATTATAAATTAATTAATATTTAATTTAATTTAATTTAATGCATAAATTAATTTCTAAATGGGAATTAAAAGAAATAAAAAGAATTATGCCTCAACTAATTTTTATTTTATTAGTTGAATTGGGTGATTATTTGTTTGTTTTAATAGTTATTTTGATTTTTTTAATTTTGTGGATTTTTTTGTTTTTTTTTTTTAAGTTTGGAAGAATTATATTTAGTTTCACAAGACTATATTTTTATTTGGAGTTGTCTATAATGCGACTTTTTGGAGATTCCGTTGATGGAATCCGGCGGAAGAAATGAGGTTAAATCTTGATTTTTAGTAGTTAAAATGGTTTTTTAACTACATATTTGGATTCAGGCTCCAAAATGCCTTGGAATTGACGATCCGACTCAAGGACGACATCACAGATTTTGAGGTATTTGACATTAATAAAATTAAGCTTTATTTTAAACAAGATAAGATTAGTGTTTGTTTTAACATTTTCCATTATATGTGCAGCAAGAGAAGCAACGCGGTGAGGTGGCTTCAAGTGGAATGTAGCCGTGAAGATGCTTTCTGGATCTTTCTGTCAGCCAACTTAATTGGGAATTTCTAAAACATGACAATGTGCCGCTGTGCTGCAAAAGGTTTACTTTCAATCTTGCACGAGGCATGCACATCCTCTTCAAATACGAAGATTTCGTATCCATTTCTGACAGTGAGATAAAAGACCAAGTATTCAAACTTCTTATGGAGCCAGTGCAGCTCTGAATATTATAGTCACGGGGCATAGCCTTATTAATTGCGCAAATAGGTTTACATGTGATGCTCTTATGTTGTGTGATCGCTATACTCCATGTCAGTATAAATGTCTCTCAGAATATTCACACAAAGTCCCACCAACCCTTTATATTGTTAAAAGTGATTTATCAAAAGGATGATGTCATTATTGAAATTTATTATCAAGATTTCCTTACTTATACATTACTATTTTCCGTCATTTTTTCACTTTATTAATTTCATTAATTTTTTCAATCTTTTTCTTATGATTTATTGTCTATATTAATTTCAAAATAATGAGTCAAAAAAGTATTAATTTATAGTAGATATCAAAATGTTTATATTTATAATTTGTAAATAAAATTTATTAGAATATTATAAACCAATACCATTCATTATAAAAAAACATCAAATACTTTATCTCAATAAAACCAATAGAAGGCTAACATGCACTTTCTCATGCAAATGCTATGTGGAGATATTTTGATTAATGTATTATCATAAATGGCAATGAGATAATCACCTAGCATTTGAGATTTTGAAATTAAATATGTTGTTATAATATTATATATATATATAATATATAATATATAAATATATATATATATATATTATATATATATATATATATTAAATTTAATTAAATTTAAATTTGTTTTTTATTTAATTTTAAATTATTTTTTCATAAAATATTATATATAAAATAATTAAAATATTATAATTAAAATGTATAAGTTTATATTGATTGTGGTTAGGGAAAATATTTCATTTATATTTTTCATTTGATAAATCTGGACTTCTAATTTAGTTTTCATGTTTTTTTTATTTTGTTTTTGTTTTTTTTTTTTCTTTAATTCTTGTATTTGTTAAGCTAATATATTATAAAATGAATCAAAGTCATTATGTAATGAGACCATGTTAAAAACTAGTAAAAAAAAAAAAATGAATATATATGATTGTTGAATTGAGGCTTCTGTGATCCATATCTAGTTTAAGAGAAATTCTTTAGCGTAAATCATTTGTCGATGTGTTTTGAACCAACAAGTGTGGTTCATCGTGAGGACAAGTTGAAGAAACAGATCCAGCTTAACATGTTAAATACTCTGAGCAGAGAATCCAATGGCTATCTTGACTAACTACTAATTTTGACTCTAGGACCAGAGTCAAGATTTAATGGAAATTAGTTAAATTATGTGAATATATAAAAATATAAAATAATTTAAAAAGTGTTAAAGATTAGTTAGGAAAGTTATTGGTTTGAAAAATAAAATTTAATTTGTTTTATTTAAATGGGACTTAGAGTTTAATATTAATATATATATATATATATATATATATATATATATATATATATATATAAGGTAGTTAGAAACTATTGGAATGAGAAAATAATTCAAAAATAAGATTGAATATACATAAAAAATACTATATAAATTTTAATTACAAAATTTATAAAAGGTAAAAAATAAAAATTAATTAATTAATTAATTTAATTCAATATATATATATATATATATATATATATTATATATAAAATAATAACAATAAAATAAAATAAAATTAATACAATTTAAAAATAAAAATAAATAAATAAAATAAATAAAAAATAATAAAAAATTTGGAAAAATTAAATCAATAAATCAATAAATAAAAAGGACTAAATAAATCAATTATTAACTTATTAAAAAACATAATAATAATAATAATTAATAATAATTATTAATAATATAATTAAAAATTAAATTAATTAATTAATTAATTAATTAAAACAAATAAATCAAGCGAGCAACATATACATATATATACACATATACATATACATACACACACACACACACACACACACACACACACATATATATATATATATACAGAGTCAAAAGGAGAAACTCTAGGAGGAAGGAAAAGACAAGGCTCAAAGGAAAAAATCTGCGTAATAAAGGGGAACCAATGAAAGCTAGAAAGCGCAAGACTAGGAAGACAGGGCCGGGATCCAGCAGCTACTGATCTTCCTGCCATCATCTCTACTGAGATTGTTCGGCCTTCTTTTAATTTCAATAACTTCCCTGAATTTACGGTGATGGAACTGAGCAACCCTGGCAATAACCTTGGCCTCCTCAATACACACTTGATGCTTGGTCCTTTCCGCATGCTCTGCTAACGCTGAAGCCTTGGATCTTCCATGTCTTAGATCCGCTGCATTTTTGCTAATCCTTTGATGGATGGAGCGCCTTGTTTCCCCGATATAGGGGGTCCCACAACAACAAGGGATCAAGTAGACACCCTTGATATCTTTAGGATCGATGGGATCTTTCACTGATCTAAGGGATTTGCGAATAGTGTTGAGGGGCTTGAAGGTTGAGGGAATATCATACTTCTTAAGAATCTGAGCAATCTTGTCAGTGGTTCCCTAGACATAGGGAATATGGACCCTTAGCTGGCGCTCTTTAGCTTTTTTTTTTATTAACGAGTTATTAGAGGCTTTTAGGAGCGCCTTCTAACCTAGGCGTCTACTATAGCCATTCTCCATAAACACATTAAGGAGATGGAATTTCTCTTTATCGAAGCTCTCCCTATCATAAATCCTCATGGCTCGAGTAGCGAGGGCGTTAAGAAGACCCAACTTTTGAGCAGGGAAATGATGGGAATGAGCATGAAGATACTGCTCAGCATGCGTTTTTTTCTGGAATACTCAGTGTGAGAGAGAACCATCATTATTCTCTGATATAAGAATATCCAAGAAAGGGAGGCAACCATTGACCTCTTTTTCCATAGTGAACTTAATGGCAGAGGATTAACAGTTGAGGTGGTTGAAGAAGAGATCCAACTCCTTCGAGCCATGGGACTAGATGACATTAGTGTCATCTACATAACTTTTCCACAGCTTAGGAAGGAGACGAGCTGAGGCTAAAGCTCTAGCTTCGAAATCTTCTATAAAAAGATTTGCAAGAATAGGGGATAGGGGTGAGCCCATGGAAACACCACAGGTCTGTTCAAAGAACTCACCCTCAAAACAGAAGAAAGTCAAAGTGAGACAAATCTCAACAAGATGCGCAGTATCAGGATTTGTTAGGCAATAGATCACTATCATGGCTTCCTTTATACGGATACAAGTATAAAGGGAGACCACAACAAAGCTCACGAGAATGTCTTCTGGGTCAAGATTTATGTCCTTAAGCTCTTTAATGAACGAAGGAGAGTCTTCTACGAAGGACTTTGTACAGCCAACCAGGGGTTTGAGGTTAAGGGCAAGGAACTGGGCTAGAAGGTAGGTTGGACCACCAATGGTGTTGACAATAGGTCTCAGGGGGGTCCCTTCTTTATGAATCTTAGGCAGCCCATAAATCCTAGGGGTAATTGGATTGCTTTCAATGAGCTTATGGTAAAGAGAACTCGTAGAGCTACTAAACTTGATGGCGAGAGCCACCATCCTGGAAATCTTTTTAAGAGGGTTCTTGGGAAATTTTTTATAACTACCACTATTGTAAAGATGATCCAACATCTTCTTGTGGTAATCATCCTTGTTAAGGATGACCGTAGCCCCTCCTTTGTCAGCCCCCAAAACTACGATATCATTGTTCTAGTTTAAGGATTTAAGGGCAATAAATTCCTCATTGCTGAGGTTCTTTCGAGGGGGTTTAGCCTTTCTTAAGACCACCGCACAATCTTGCCTAATAGTGTCCCTAATCTTATCAGGTAAACCTATGATCCCAAACTCAACATCATAGATGATATCGTCAATAGGAATCTTCTTAGGGGCTAAGGTGAAATTTAAACCTTTCCCCAAGACTTTAAAAATAGCAAGGGGGAAAATGAAACTAGAGAGGTTAATAACTTTATTATTACCATGAGAAGGAGGGGGAATTATACTAGAACAAGGATTAAAATAATTGTTATCAATATTTACTATTTTATTATCCACCAAATTAGAGTTATTAGCCTTACTATCATTAATATTATCATTACTAATTTCTACTATGCTACTATTACTATTATCATTATTAATATTATTACTAGGAATATCATTATTACTACTATTATTAGTAATACCATTATAGCTATTAAACAAATTATTGTTATTAAAGTCTCTACATGAATTATTATTGTTGTTATGATTGATAAATAAATTGTTAACATTATTAATGTCATTACTTTTATGAGTGTCATTAGAATCATAATTATTATTAATATTATTAATAATATTATTATACGTATTATATAAATTATTATTATTAAACACATTATTATTATTAAACAAACTATTATTAATATTGTTATTATTGTTAAATAACATGTTATTTATATTATTAAAATCGATATTATTATTATTACATAAATTATTATTATTAATATAATTATTGCTAAAATGGTTAAATAAATTATTATTTATATTATTAAATTCGTTATTAATACAATTATTAACATCAAAATTCCTATGCGGCACACTGATATGGGTTTGAATATCAGTGCTAGGGCACCGATGTTGAACTGAAGCCTCCATGCTTTGACCACATGAAGAGGACAAGGAGCACGCTTCGGGAGAACAGATTGCTGCAGGACTAGAATGCAAGCAGACCTTCCGCACCGAGTTCAATTTTCCAACGGCTAGGGAGCTGTCAATCTGCAGCTGCACCTTGCGCCTAGAGATAGATCTACACCCGACCGGGGTACTATCCAACTACAGCAGCACGATCGAGCTAGCAGTATGAGAAACGGAAATGCATGTGAGATCATTCTCTGTGAGCATGCGATAAGGACCAGTGTTCATATGTGCCAAACTGCCGGGTGAAAAGACACCGAAATCCCTTTCTGCGCAGAGGGGAGAAGACCATTCAATGCTCTTGGAAGAGGATGGCACACCAGGAGAAGAATAACCCTCGGAGTAGAGAAAGGACTGATTGTTCAACGCTGGATCTAGACTGGCGGAAGCATGCTCAGAACTGCAGGGTGCGAGGGTAGCAGATTTACCTTCTCAGATACCAGTTAACCAATCCCTGATCACTGAAATTTGACCAGCAGAGACACAGCTCTAAGGAACCCCACCCGCGGCTCTTCCATTAAACGATGCATACCCAGTTAATCTTTGAAACATAGACATCTAATTATGTTTCCAACTTTCCTCCACTCGAATGGACTTCAAGGCTGAACAGGCATCTATTTTCGCCCAAAGGGAGGCCGAAAACATGTTCGCAAGCTCCAAATGCAAACTAAGAATAGAATGAGAAATTAGATTAAGGGAGTTTCTAACCCTGTTGATTTCTGCTCAAAAGAAAGCCAAACTCGCCTTCAGAAGGATCTAATGGTGCTGGGAAGATAACTGTTGGAGTCTCTGCTCAGACTATTTAACATGTTAAGTTGGATCTATTTCTTCAATTTGTCCCGACGATGAACCACACTTGTTGGTTCGAAACGCGTCAACAAATGATTTATCTTGGGATTTACGCCGAATTTATCTTAAACAAAATATACATGATGTCATGTAAATAATTAATATAATTTGTTAATGTTCGGTATACTGCATTTAGAATCTTATTATGATTTCACATATGTCATCATTTAACCATTTTTCATACATTATTAGGAGTATATCTGACAATTTTTCTTTTACTACTTGACCTTTCCTAGAATGATATATGAAAGTACCATTTAGGATCAAGGGGTGAAACTTAGAATGATATATGAAAGTAATTCAAAACTAATTAGGCTATGACATAACAATTTCCTCTCAATTATTGCACATCACTTTGTTGCTAAAGTCCCTAATTACTAATTTGAATTCCCCTTTTTATTTTGAGAAATTACCATATTCACTCATTAACAAACATATCCCTTTTTTATGTGACTTGGTCCCTTTAGCTACTTAGCTTTTTTTTCATCAACCTCATTCTCCCTTCTCTCTTGTTCTATTGTAGCTAGTCTAGTATTTTTACACAACTAAATCTTATGCTTGTGACTGAAATCCTTCATGGTTGATCCAGGTGGATATTAGTCGCCACCCGCTAATTCCACTCAGACCCCCACCATTGCTTCTTTCAGTTTTTTAGTTTCCTTAATTATAGCATAATTTACTAATTTTAGCAACTTTTTGTGTCCTAAACTTTCGGAGCCGTTTTGAGGCCCTAAACGATGTTTTTTGGGAAATCTACCACCCAACGATTTTTTGACTAAAATTGTCTTTTCCATCCTAATTCTCAAAGAGATCTTTTTAACGGGCTATCATGCACGTCAAATGAAGATAATATGACCAAGTCGTGACCCCGGGAAGTTGGCTATCCAACCCACCCCAACGGGGCCCATAAACTCTTGGTGTTACATCTCCTCAGGTTAGGGTTTTGGTTGTTTAGGGTTTGCTCTTATTGTTCAATAATGAAAATGCCCTTAAGCCTCATCGTAAGATAGTTCAAAGGCATGCAGCCACCACATCTCCTCTCAGAGATAAGCTACCATCGCCCTAGCTAGTTTATTTCCATTCCTGTTTGTAAGCATATTTCAGTATTTTACATTAATGAAATGAAGTATTATTTCCACTACATCTCTCTGTTTATGGTTATCTCTATAATTTGTTGTGTTCCTATTTAAATCCAAATTAGTGGTATCAAAGTTGTCTGCTTTTCTTCTCTTTTTTTATTTGCATGTTCCCAATGAGGTCGGGATATAAGGAGTTAGGGCTTGAACTGGTTGAGCCTTTGCAAGACCAGCCTTGCAAATCCCGACAGCCTCCCATTGCGGATGAAAAGAAAGATGAGGGGGCAGGAGATCCTATCAAAATATTGCTCAAAAAATCCCTCGAGTGACAAAAGAACACGATGAGGGACAACTTTGCCCAGATCCTTCAGCGGATACCCAGGGGCAACGCATCGGCTTCCAACAACAACTCTGGAAATGCCACATTGTTTAAAGTACAAGTTAATTTTGAAATCCCCATATTCGAGGGTCAGATAGACACAGACGTCGTCAATAAATGGTTAAATGTGCTAGAGGGTTATTTTTTTGTTCATGATTTTTCCAGTTGGGAAAGGATTATTTTCGCTCTTCTTAAAGCAGCACCCCACGTTAAGGATTGGTGGGAAACCTACTGCGAGTAGAAGGATGAAAGTACAGGCTCATTATTTTCAGTTGCACCCACTTGGAATTCATTTCGGGATGCCATCAACGAGCAATACTACCCTGTCGGAAGCTATGAGGATCAATACATAAAATGGACCGTGCTGCGGTAAGGAAAGGACCAAGATGTGCTAGAGTTTACCAATATTTTCCATACCCTTCGCACAAATTTGGGTATCAAGGATACTGAGCAACATTTGGTACTCAAATACCATGGTTGTCTGCACAAGTAAATCCAGGAAGAAACAGAATTCCTTAACATCTCCTTGCTTGGCACGGCATACCAATATTCTGTCAAGGTCGAGCAAAAGTTTAAACAGAAGAAATGAGACTTTGGTTCTGTGAATCCGGAACAAGGGAAAGGTGCCCCCAAATAGAAAAACAAAGGACAAAGCCAAGGCAGGGCGGCCCAAGGCAACCCGCAAAAGCTACAAGCAAAGAACAGCACCGTGAAGTCGAAAAATGACACGGGAAAGTAGTGTGAGTTCCATAAGAGCTCCATTCACACACACAAGTGAGTGTTGGGCCAAGCAGTCACTGGTGGCCGAGCTAAAGGTTTCAGAATCAGATGCATGTTTCGACTCTGAGTCAGAACCCGATAAGGGGAATGACAAAGGGAAGTAGATTATCGATGCGGAGCCTAATGCCACCATTGCCACCACGAAGATCCAAAAGGAGGTACACGAAGATCCAGAGGAGGAGGAGCATCTCTTCCACTCTCAGATGTGGGTAAAGGGCTCCATGCTATAGTTCATTGTCGACAGCGAGAGCCAAAAGAACCTCATTTTCGCAGAGGTCATGAAGCAGCTGGGGTTACCAACCATAGCACATCCACAACTGTACACCATTGGGTGGCTTCACCAAGGACAGGATCTTTGCGTGAGCCAACATTGTTGCCTTCCATACAACATCAAGCCCTTCGCTAATGAGGTATTGTGTGACATTTCTCCCCTTGATGTTTATAATGTATTATTAGAACAACCATACTCGTGGAAGCGACATGTTGTGTATGAATCAAGGCCCCGTGCTGTTATTGTTACTTTGGGAGATAAGTTGTACAGGATACCAGAGGTAGCACCACCTATCGCCATCTCTTTGGTTACTACAAAACAATGTAGGAAGCTCATTTCCAAAACTAGGAAATTTGTTTTCCTGATGATACGCCCTCAAGGAAAGAAGAAAACAGTGGCCATGACCTCCAGACAGGGCCCCTCTGCACAGCAAATACAGATGGACAAGGTCGTGGAAGAGTACAAGGACATCTTCACCTCCCCCGCAGGGGTTCCTATGCACTGTCAGTTCAATCACTCCATTGATTTGACCCCAAGTGCGCCGTTGCCCAATGGACCAATCTATCAGTGCTCTGTTTTGGAGAACGATGAAATCAAGAGGCAGATTCAAGAGCTATTGCAAAAAGGTCACATCCGTCCGAGTTCATCACCCTATGGGAGCCCGATCATGTTCGTACAGAAGAAGGATGGGACTCGGAGACTCTGTATTGACTATTAGGTGCTAAACAAGATCACTGCCCATAATAGGTACCCAATCCCACGGATTGATGACCTCCTGGACCAACTGAAGGGGGGAAAATATTTCAGCAAGATCGATTTGAAGTCAGGATATCACCAAATACCAATCGAACCCTCTGATGTGTGGAAGACTACCTTCAAAGCGAAGGAGGGCCTTTTATAATGGTTGGTTATGCTTTTCGAATTGACGAATGCTCCTGCAACCTTCATGAGGCTAATTGATGACATCCTGATCTTCAGCCAGAGTTGGGAAGAGCACCTCACCACATCCGACAGGTTCTCCAAACACTACAGCAACACAAGTTATGTGCCAATTTGGAGAAATTCACTTTTGGCATGACCCAGGTTCAATATCTGGGATACATTATTGATGAATAGGGGGTGCATGTGGATCCAGCCAAGATCCAAGTCATTCGGAATTGGCCATCTCCAACCACTCTGACAGAGCTTCGCAGCTTTCTAGGCCTTGCCAACTTCTACTGCAAGTTCCTGTTAGAATTTTCTCGTATCACTTGGCCCTTGAGTCAAGTCACCAAGGGAGGAGCGAAAGAAAAATTCTTTTGGTCCGAATCTCAATAGAAGGCATTCACAGAGTTGAAAGATAGCCTCTGCTCGGCACCAGTTCTTGCATTACCAGACTTGCAACAACCATTTGAGGTCGCGACATATGCCTTTGACTATGCTATTAGGGCAGTCCTTACTCAACATGAGCATCCAGTGGCATATCACAATTAGACACTTTCAGACATAGTCTAGAAGTATCGCACTTATAACAAAAAGATGTATTCCATTGTGGAGGCCTACCGATAATGGAAGCATTACATTTTGGGGAAGGAAATGGTCATCCACATATACCACCAACCCTTGCAGTTTATACAGACCCAAGGGAAACTCAAAATGATTGCCATCAGAAGTGGTCCACATACCTGCAGCAGTTTCATTTGAATATCAAGTATAAGAAGGGCAACACCAATTATGTCACATATTGCCTCAGTTGACCACCGATCATGGTGTTAACCACTGTGCTCAACTATTATGGGCATGAGACTTCTGATTGGCCA
This sequence comes from Pinus taeda, assembly GCA_000404065.3. Taxonomy (NCBI): domain Eukaryota; kingdom Viridiplantae; phylum Streptophyta; class Pinopsida; order Pinales; family Pinaceae; genus Pinus; species Pinus taeda. The sequence continues at coordinate 46,822 of APFE030713788.1, forward strand.
CTGCTCTACAAAAGCGACCTGGAATTCGGCCACACATACCAGACACTCTTGGAGGGTAAGCATGTTCCAGATTTTCACCTCCAGGATGACCTATTATGCCACCTAGGTCACCTTTGTGTTCCTTCAAGAAAGCTTTCCAAGATGATTTGGGAAGCACACTATAGTCGGGCTGTTGGAAATTTCCGGGTCGAAAGACAGTGGTAGTACTGCAAAAGCATTTCTATTGGCAGAATCTTTGATAGGATGTCGGGAAGTACATCAGATCATGCACTGCCTACGTCATTGGAAAACTGACCATCAAGAAGCAAGGCCTCTATATCTCGCTGCCTATCCCTAGTCGACCTTGGGAATCCATCTTCATGGATTACATGTTAGGCCTTCCTTCCACTAAGCATGGAAATGACTGTGTTTTTGTGGTCATCGACAAGTTCTCCAAGATGGCTGTTATGGCAACCTCGAAGAAGAATATCACAGCAAAAGCCACTGCTAAACTCTTCTTTGAACGAGTGTGGGTACACTTTGGGATCCCACAGTCTACCATCTCAGAACAGGACAACAGGTTCCTCAGTACATTTTGGTCTAGTCTCTGGTCGATGTTGGACACCAAACTCACTAAGTCCACAGCTTTCCATCCTCAAACTGATGGCCAAACAGAGGTTGTCAACAGGATGATTGTACACATTCTGCACATGTACAACTCAAAGTATCCATGCACATGGGACGAGAGCCTCCCCTATGTTCAACACAGTTACAACCGAGCTCTCCATAACTCGACTGCCCACAACGCTTTTCAAGTGGGCCTGGGATTCCAGCCACTATGTTCCATTCATGTGGCCATGCCGTTTGCATCTACTCACGTAAATTCAACTCATGTCCAGTCTGAAATAGATAAGGCAAACAGCTTTGTTGAGCACATCCAACATATTCGCCAGTAGGTCCATGACATTTTGGAGAAATTAAATGCCAAGTACAAGCAGTGACATGATCAACATTGGGTGCCAGACAAGTTTTAGGTGTGCAACAAAGTTTGCTTGCATTTGCAAAGGGAACGCTTTACTGGAGCCTATCGGAAACCTAGACCACTCCAATATGGTCTTTGCACCATTACTAAGGTTGTGCGAGACAATGCATTTGAGCTCAGCATTCCCCCATTCTTTGACATGCACCCAATGTTCAATGTGGACTGCCTTCGGCCATACTTTCCACCATTACTAGACACATCTGACATTGCAAAACAACTCACACTCATAGAGTTAAATCCAGATTGCATGAAACAAGCTACAACTAATCAGATCATGGACACATAGATCAAGCACACTCGCCAGCAGAATATCCAACTGTATCGAGTTGTTAAAGCAAGCCAACTCCCTCACCAGGGCAATTTGCTTAGCAAGGACAAAGTTTGGCAGAAGTTCCCTCATCTCATGGAGGAACTCAACGCAATGGGGACCATTGCTTCCTAAGGGGAGAGGAATGATCCAGGCGGATATTGGTGGCCAACCGCTAATTCCACTTGGACCCCCACCATTGCTTCTTTCAGTTTTTTAGTTTCCTTAATTATAGCACAATTTACTATTTTTAGCAGTTTTTCGGGTCCTAAACGTTTGGAGCCGTTTTGAGGCCCTAAACGACGTTTTTTGGGAAATCTATCGCTAGTGAATTTTTGTTTAAAATTTTCTTTTTAGACATAGTCCTCAAAGATATCTTTCCAACGGGCTATCATGCACATCAAATGGAGATAATATGACCAAGTCGTGACCCTACGAATCAACTTGAAGATAAATCTATTAATGATCTGGCCACATCCTTATAGACTTGCATCGAATATAAATATCAAAATATGAGAATTGGTATTTGTTTGAATGAATCCAACAAGAACCATGAAATGCATTTGATCTTACAATTAATGCAAGATATGAAAAATTTCATGTTTTATTTCAAACACAAAGTTGTACCTACACCCTCCCAATATCCTCTCACATCTATCTACCAACCTCCTCCTGTTTCTTTTGCTCCATGAACTTTTCTTCTAAATCATCCTTAGTTCAACTTTTACAAAACTATCATGACGAAAAGACATGTGAAATTATGAAGGCAAGTAGAGAAAGAAATTTTGGGAAATATTCAATGCCTCCACTTCCAAATCCTATTGTAAATACCTTGTATTGGATAGATGATGTAACTATCATAAATACTTGTTTTTGAAATTACAACAAAAAATCTGAAAATAATCCTTCCCATCATAATTCTACTCCAAGGCAATCTGCATCTAACATTAAAGAAAATAGTCTTTCTAATCAAAGTAATAATATTCCCAAGTTTGTTGCAAAATATAACATCATAGAAGATTTATCCAAAATCAAATCTAATGGAACTCTTCTTAATTTAGCTCAAACTCCCGAGCATATTAGAAATTTAAAAAAAAAATCTTTAAAAACAACAAATAACACTCCTTCATTCAATATCCATCATTGATATTAAATATTAGAATGAGTCTTCACTAGATTCGTAAGGTGCATCAGAGGAAATTTCAACCAAAAAGTGTCCTCCTATGGAAAAATAATAAAATAATAGGAAAATACTAGAATAAGAGCTATGAAAATTGGAGGGAAAAGAAGAAAGCTGTATAATTTTGTAGAATTTTTCTACAAACCAGCTAGCTCTTATACCATGTAGAACATTTTCTACAAATCAGCTAGCTCCAATACCAAGTAGAAATTCACATTATAGAACACTTGGTAATGCAATGTACTAAAGCAAAACACTTGATCTACTTCTACAACCAATTTAGCAGAAGCTTAATCAAACATGAGCAACATCGATATGGACACATATAACTAATATGGAGAAATCAAACACACATAACACAATAGAATTTACGAGGGGAAAGCACCTGCTAAAACACCATCTCTATATTATCATACAAGTGGAAATATAGTCAGATTACACAAAGCCTTAGCTCGGAAGTTATCTAGCTCTCAAGACAATCCCTCTATTGCTCATAGATAGTCAAAGGCTTCTCACAAACCTTCTCCTCCACCCTCCAAGCCTCCTATTTCCTTGTGCCGTTTCCATGGGGTCAAGTGATGTCACATGTGTGAATTGTCCTCTTCACACACTCACTAACCTCTAATCTAACTGCACAAACCTAAAGGAGATCAATCCTCATCATGGATGAGCTTCCTTTATAGGAAAAATATTCATCCAACTGATAGTACATTGTCCCTTCTTTGATCTCAATTGGGTCTCTGACAGAACTGACATACATCAGTTATCCATCAGTGAATACAAAGTTATCTGAAAATAATAGTTGTCACATGCATGCAATCATCAACAAACTATATCTCATTAATTTAACAACTTGTTAAATTAATCCAACTGAACTTGACTAAGTTAAACTAAGTCAAATGATTCCTCTCAATATAGAACTCATCCTTAATTCCTCAATCAGTGGAGCAAATCAAGGACACATTCCCCAATGCATGGAGAAATAATTGCATGTTCTCACAAAGACTTCAAGTTTTCTTTTCCTTAACTAATTAACTCATGGAGATTAATTAATTAATATTTTAAACTGCTGGTAAGACCAAATTCGTTTTTACTTTCTATAGTTAGACCAGGGATTGCTAAAAATAGGAAGGGACCCAAAAATGTTATTTTTAGAAGATTCTATGTTTAGCAATTTCACCTCTCACCCAAGGTGGCCAAAATGCTCCTTGGCCAAACTATTAATTTTAGACATGCTATCTTTAGTAGTTCTATTTTTAGCAATACCTAAATTTAGCATTTCTTGATGCACATTTTTCAACACTCGCTCTCAATAAGAAAGGCTTCCTCTCGAACCCAATACTGTAACTCTGGAATGTTCTGCATGCAACACATCTACCAACTGCGGTTTCTCCAGCAACACTCGGAACAAAAAACTCCCAACTGACCACTCTGTTGGGCTAGAAACATACTCTGATGTTGAAGCTCTACCTGCTACTAATAAGTGCTCCGTCTCTGACCTCTGCGCTACTGCAGCATCTCCATGCATCTCGAACTGTTGCACCCTTCTCTGTGCTAACCTACACTATACAACACACTTGTGCCTGTCGCATTGTTTTAGCCTACATACTCTGCACTGTCCTAGGATTCCTTGCAATGTAGGTCTCTTTTCTGCTCCATCCGCATCTGTCTCTACCCAATCAATCAATTCTTGCTACTCCACATTGGGGCTCCCATAGCAAGGTCTCATCCAAGAGGTTGGGTACCTCAAGGATCCTACCACTCCTCCTTGGGATGATCACTGTATATCGCCCCACCTCCTACCTAGAGGTATGGCTGCATGTGATCCCATTACCCACCTGGCTCGAATTTTCCCCCTACTGAAGGTCTCTGCATGAGTAGATATCTCTACTCGATCTCCTCCCAACTTCCTATGTTGTGGTTACTCCACAACCTCCTAAAGCTGATGCACCAATCGTGGCTCCTCCACAATCATCTGAGACTTCTTCTAGTGCTGTATGTTGAGAGGTAATTTACTCTCCCTCTCAACCACCAAGTACCTAACCTTTGCCCTGCTCCTCAAGGCTTTGCATGCATGTTGTACCTCAAGTGCATACAGGTTTTTGGCTAGCACACCAATCTATTTCCACTTTCCCGCCGTCATGAAATTTTTTGGAAAAAGAGTTGATTTTAAATCAGTGATATCTCCCTCATTCAAACTCCGATTCAGCCGATTTTTTTTTCCACGAGCAATCCAAGTCTACTATTTATTTCTAAAAAAAAATTACAGAAATTTTCAGATTTTCTCTACAAACTCTCGGCCCAAAACTCAAAACTTTGAAATCTCCTCTCAGTATATTGTTCTCTCCTTGATCACCTGTGCTCTGATACCATGTATCATTTTGTAGAATTTTTCTATATATCAGCTAGCTTTGATACCATGTAGAACTTTTTCTACAAATCAGCTAGCTCCGATACCATGTAGAAATTCCCACTGTAGATCACCTAGTCATGCAATATACTAAAGAAAAACACTTGATCTACTCCTACAACCAATTTAGCAGAAGCTTAATCAAACATGAGCAACATCAATAAGAACACATATAACTAATAGGGAGAAATCAAACACACATAACACAGAAGAATTTACCAGGGGAAAGCACCTGCGTAAATCCCCATCTTTGTATTATCATACAAGTGGAAATATAGTCTGGATTACACAAAGCCTTAGCTCGGAAGCTATCCAGCTCTTAGTACAATCACTCTGTTTCTCATAGACATTCAAACGCTTCTCAGAAACCTTCTCCTTTGCCCTCCAAGCCTCCTATTTCCTTGTGTAGTTTCCTTGGGGTCCAGTGATTTCACATGTGTGGATTGGCCTCTTCACACACTCACTAACCTCTAATCTAACTGCACAAACCTGAAGGAGATCAATCTTCATCATGGATGAGCTTCTTTTATAGGAAAAATATTCATCCAAATGATGGTACACTGTCCCCTCCCTGATCTCAACTGGGTCTTTGATAGAACTAACATGCATGAGTTATCCATGAGTGAATACACAGTTATCTGAAAATAATAGTTGTCACATGCATGCAAGCATCAAAAAATTATATCTCATTAATTTAACAACTTATTAAATTAATAAACTGAACTTGACTAAGTTAAACTAAGTCAACTGATCCTCTCAATATAGAACTCATCCTTAATTCCTCAATCAGTGGAGCAAATCAAGAACACATTCCCAAATGCATGGACAAATAATTGCATGTTCTCACAAAGACTTCAAGTTTTCTTTTCCTTAACTAATTAACTCATGGAGATTAATTAATTAATATTTTTGAAACTGCTAGTAAGACCAAATTCATTTTTGCTTCCTATAGTTAGACCAGGGACTCCTAAAAATAGGAAAGGACCCAGAAATGCTATTTTTAGAAGATTCTATTTTTACCAGTTTCACCTCTCACCCAAGGTGGCGAAAATGCTCATTGACCAAATTGATACTTTTAGACATGCAATTTTTAGCAATTCCTAAATTTAGCATTTCTTGTTGCATATTTTTCAACAAAAACTATTTTTTTTAATTGTACTTTTCTCTTATCTCCTTATAGTATTACTCAAATTTAAAGTATGGAAACTTGTTTAATCCATTGAGTACCTAGTACGTAAACTTCTAAGAAGACCCACATTGATAAAAATTTAAGATACATTAAAAAACATGTTCAACACATTTTTTAAATGTATCTTCATTTTTTATCAATGTGGGTCTTCTCAAAAGTATGCATAATGGGTACTCGTTGGACGTGGAATTTAATTCCACATCCAATGAGTGTCTACACTTGAAATTTGAATAAACCTATAAGGAGATAAGCCAAAAATACAATTTAAAAAAAAAGAAACAAAACAAAAAAAAAAAAATATTTTTCTCTTTATTCCCTCCAAAATATTTACATGTGCCTATTTACAAATTTAAATGATTTGGATTGCTTTACGTATTATGTAAATGACAATTTCATGGGCACTTTTAGGCTGAAATTTCTTCTAATGAAGTGTTAACAAATTTCAGACAACCAAAGAACCCACCCTTCTATGTCTCCATGAATATTTTGATAAGATAGCTAATTGTTGTCTAAGAGATGGAGGTTCTTTCCCAAATGTTATGTCCAAAACCGTCATGGAAATACTGGGACTCACATGTACTAATGAAATTCCCATAAATATGTTAGTTGTCCAGAAACAAAAGAAAACCATGATTGGAGAAATTAGTGATCTTACTTTAGTAATGTGTTCTCATCCTGAGATCCACACAACATGTAATGTTCAATTAATTGATACATCGGTTGGTAATTATTCAATCATTCTTTCTAGAGACTAGAAATCACTGGTTGGTGGTTATTATTCCTGTGATGGCTCTCATCTCATCATTCATAAAGTTCCCAAGAACATAATTGTATATAGGAAAGAAAGAATAACGCATTACATTTAAAATCTTCCCCAACCATTAGTTAAATATATCGAAGAGGACCTTGGAATTTATTCAATATTTAATGAAGAAGAAGTTAGTCACCAGGTTGTTGTCAATATCACCCCTGATTCAAATTTAATTTAGCATATGTTCTTTTATGGGGCATCATCATAAGAAGCCAATGGGGTTGGTATTCTTCTGTAAAACACTCTTGGAAAATCATATTCTTATTCTTACCTTTTGAATTTATCTTGTACAAAAAATGTAGCATAATTTGAGACTTTATTACTTGGGTTCAATAATGCATTTTTCCTTGGAATTCAAAAATTTTCAACCTTTGGAGACTTTGAATTAATTTTCAACCTAATCAAAAGAATTTATGCTACTTCAAAAAAATTTAATGAGGTGTTATACAACCCTTGCTTGGGATGCAAAATTAGAACTTAAAAGTTTCAACATCACACATATGAACCAAAGGGTTAATGTTATTGATGACCATCTAGCAATGTACGTTGCAAGGCATAAATATTTTGATTCGATGAACAAACTTGATTGCATTATAATGACATTGTATAGACCTCACCTCCCTGATAATGAAGAATCCTAGCAAGTCTTTGATGATGACTAGGATATTTTGAATTTTTTCATAAACAATACTAAAGAATCATCCCAAATTATCAATATTGACCAAAAAAAATATCCTAAAGGCTTGGTTCCTTTAAAATATGTTTTCTCTCGTAATGATGCAACTAAAATCTCCTCATCCAACAAACCACTTCATAAAACCTCTAATAAAATTGTGCAAGTGAATATTGGAACTAATGATAACCCTAAAATGTTGCATGTTTTTGAATCTTGTACCTAAGAAGAAATTGATAATTTATTTCGACTCTTTTGAAATTTTTCTAATACCTTCGAATGGTCATAGAGTGACTTAAAAGGTTTTCATGCCACTCTCATTTCTTGTGCTCTGCTGATCAACGCTGATTTTCTCATGCAGGTTAGCTTGCAAACCCCAGAATCTTAGTCTACCATGCATTTAAATATGCATTTCAAGTTTTCCCAAATTAACACCCCAATATTCGGCAATTTTCTACCATTTGTAATCTCAATTAATATGCGGAAGCTTACTTTTCATTTCCTGGCAAATTCACACAATCATTTCCAAATACAAACCATACTCTCATAACCTAAAGACTTGTATTTTATCCTCACTTCAATGCACTCAATTCAGTACTTGGAAAGTATAAAAACCCAATTTTGATGTGCCCACATCTTAACCATTGATTCTGGCCTTAACATATGAACTAGTTAAGAAAATAAACAACCAACGCTTAGCTCATAAATTCCAATATTAGGCGCCCTTACCCTTTCAAAATCACATCATATTCAAAGTATGCACATTTCCAAACTTTGTCTACCCACTGTTATTCATCTCTCTGCAATAACATGTGTCCTTTATTAAAACATTCAATCGACTTCATTCCAGTGCTATCCAATCGATTCCCCATGCAACTATGAAACCTTCAAACATATATAAACGCAGTCTTGGATTTAATAATGCTGGCTATTCTACAAAATAATTCTGAAGTGACAACCATCCTTCCGGCAAGCAGATGAATTCTGAGTTAATTAACATTCCAGAAACAAGATCAGTTCAGGGTTAACGCATTCATTAATTTCTGGTTCCATACCCCAGCAGATCGATTTTAAAACTGTGCTATGTAAATTATGCCAACAAATTACACTCGAGCCATCATCAATTAACATAAAAAATGTCCAATTTAACACTTCAAACTATGCATTCATTCTAGCCCATTCTAATGACAACGTTCAAGACACTCATAGACTCGTAGACTCGATTTCAAATGGGAACAACGCAAATAGGGATTTAAATCCACAATTTATGCAACACTCATTCAAACACATCTATTTGTTCAAACTGTCAATCGACCATACTACCGCCTCCAATGCTTTTGTAGAAGTTAACTCGAGCCTTCTTGGTTTATTATGAAGCTCACAGCTTCACTGGCACTCTCTTCCTTTCATTACAGATCGATATAAACAACCATTCACTCACCAAAAATAAGCTCTCACATGGATTTAACAATTGTCATATTAACATCAATCCTTCCAGCTATTGAGTATAAATCGATCTTACAAATTCAGTGGATCTCTCTAATGATTGATACCTCAATTTATACACATACAACTTTCACAATCAACCTGTGTGTGTGTGTGTATATATATATATATATATATAGAGAGAGATATAATTTGAAACAAAACACAAATTACTTACAAACTTTTGTTGGCCATATATTTGGAATTGATGGCCTTTTACAAACTGCCCGAAGGCGTCCAAATAGAAACACCTTTGTTCCTTACTCTACACTCTCTATCTCTCTGTCTCTGATTTTCAATGTCTTTTAGGCTTGATAATTTATAATAATTTAGAAGGATCTATTCTAAGTTCAATCCCTTCAACTTCTCAACAAAATCCTAAAATCACTCTTGAATCCCTAAGGATCCTCTCTCACCCATAATTAATGAAACTAATTTCTAAATTAATATTTAGAAAAATCGCTCATCACCTTATTTTCTCAACTAATCCCATACGTAGAAATCCTAATCCCAAATTTTGCTCCTAAACTATTTCTCTCATATCCTTTTATTTAGAAAAAGAATATTTGCATAATCCTCACTTTTCATAATTATCTCATATTTCATTAAAAATAACAATTTAATTTATAAAATATTAAAAATTGTCACACCCCCCTTTTATCACATATTTACAAATGAAAAATGGCCTTGATGCTCCTGCATCATTTTCCACCAGTTAGACAAAGGAAATGACCTATAAATCCAACCTTAAACGAGACCATCAAAGTTGAAATTCACAAAACATTAGCTATCGATATTATTTATCCTATCAAATACTCATAATGGGTAGTTAAGGAAAATAGCCAAATTTGTTTGTGTGTCAATTTTCAATCATTAAATAAGGCCTACATGAAAGATAATTTTCCTCTTCTCAACATGGAATTAATTTTATAACAAGTTGCTGGTTCTACTATAATGTCATTATTAGTTGGATTCTCTCACTATAACCAAATCTATGCGAAGAAAAGTGATAAGCATAAGACGAATTTTACCACTAAATGGGGATCATTTGTTTTTCATCACTTGCCTTTGGGTATAACAAATGTTGGAGACACATTTTAGAGAGCTATGAATATTTCTTTTGATGATGTAATCAAAAAAATTATTCAAATATATTTAAATGATATGACAATCTATTCTAAAAAGTAGATAGATCATTTTAATCACTTTGCAATATTTTTTACTTGTTGCAAAAAATATGGGATATCATTAAACAGTGCAAAATAATTTGTGGTCGTCAAATCAAGTAAAATACTTGGGCATATTGTATTTGATTCTAGTATAAGTATTGATCCTGATTGAGTATCTTCCATTCAAGCTCTCTTTCCTCCTGTGTTGAAAACGGACATACAATCCTTCATGGGAAAAATAGATTTCATAAGGCATTTCATTCCAAATTTTGCCAAGCTTTTCAAGCCAATTCATAGTTTATTAAATAATAACCAATTTTTAAATTCGAAGTATCCTTCCCAAAAATCCTTCCAATAGATCAAGGATTCTATTTCAATAGCCCATGTTTTAGTTATACCTGATTTCTCTAAATATTTTATCATATATACTAACACTACAATGGAATCAATTTATACAATCCTAATGTAGAAAAATAGTGAAGGACTGGAGCATCCCATAGCATTTTCTAGTCAAATCTTGTCCAATGATGCTATGAAATATTCATTGATTGAGAAACATGATTACTCTCCCAGTAAGGTTGTTGAAAAGTTCAGACATTTGATCCTTGGAAAGCATACTGAGGTAAGAACTCCTATGCTAGCTGTGAAAATTTTTCTCTCTCAAAATCTAATTTCTAGAAAATTTGTACATTGGCTAACAAATATTCAGGAACATAATATCACTATAGTCACTACAAAAACCATTAAGGATCGAGATCTATCTCTCCATCTTGCACAATATTTAGACCAAAGTAAGGATCTTGAATTTCATAATAAATACTTTACTAATTTATTTCTTCTCCGAGATGATAAATCTAGCCTTCATTCACACCCTTGGTATCATGATTTCATCTTATATTTAACTCACTAAATATTCCCAAAAAAATTGAACAAAATCCAAAAAATAAAACTAAGGTTTGATGCATCAAAGTATGCTTTTGTAGGTAGTGTCTCATTTCGAAAATATCCTAATGGGATGCTCCCCAGATGTGTAAATGAAATATTTGCAAATCACATTTTAAAATATTTACATGGCTTATGTGAACAATCTAATATAGTGGTCAATTTGATGCAAGGACCATATCTTATAAGATCATAAGAGTCAGATTCTATTGGCTACATATTTTAAAGCATACTTTCAAATTTGTTAGATCATGTAATGAATGTTAGCGCCTAGTTGGAAAGTTACAATATTCATCAACTCCTTTAGATCGTATCATTTCCACCTGCCCCTTTATTAAACGGGGACTTGATTCTATAGGGATGATCAACCCACCTTCTTCAATTAGTCATACTTTTATTTTGACTGCAACATATTATTTCACTAAATGCACTAAAGAAGTTCCTTTAAAAGGGGTTGTTGATGAGCAATTCATTTTGTTCCTTGAAGAAACATGGATGCCCAAATTTGGCACACCTATACATATTGTATCTGATCATGGACCTATCTTTATCTCTACTAAGTTTGTGCTCTTCTGTGGTAAGTATGCTATTAAGAATACATTTCCATATACTTACATCCCCCAAGGAAATGGTTTGATTGAATCAACAAATAAGAATCTTCTCAAAAATTTCAAAAGAATTATTTGAAATAATCCTAGGAAATGGAATTATTTACTTTTTAAATCCTTATGGGAAGATCGCACTACTCCTAAAGTAACTATTGGGGTCACACCCTTGCTGCTCAGCTTATTTATGGAGAGGAGGTCAGTATGCCAGTCGAGCTACAAATGGCTTACTTTCGCCTTGCTTTTCAAAATGAAGAATTTAAAGAATATGATATCATTAGGAGCTATCATGCACTCCTAACCCTCAATGAACAAAGAACTAAATCTTTCAATAAAATGCATAAAAGGCAAAAAATGTTACAAAATATCATGATAAAAGGGTTAAATATTCTATTTTTAATACTGCTCAAAGAGTTCTTTTGTGGGATTCTATTCATGCTGAAAAGAGCAAACATTCAAAATTCCAAAGGCTCTAGATAGGCTCATATGAAATTGTTGCTCAAGTGGGTGTCAATTCCTACTTTATAAAGGATGACTATGAGAGACTATTATCTTACCCAAAACATGGTTCTTATCATAAGCATTACTCAGATCTTGTTGAAGGATTTGTTCAATTACAAAATTGTTATGGTCATTGTTCTTGTTTATCTTTCTTTTCTTTTGTTTTCTTGCTTTATTTTATTTTATTGTGTTGCTTATTTTATTTATTCTTTCCTTTCTACATTTTATATGTTGTTTTTTTGTTGATACATAAAATAAAATAAAATAAGTCAGATATGTATTTTTTCTAAGAGACTCGACACAAAAACAACAATTCTCGCCTATTACAACTCACTCAAGGGTGAAAAAAGAGAGGTATTACTGCTAAGAGTTTTAACATGTTTTGATTTTAATATTGAGTGCATATATGGTAACTCATTTTTGTTACAACAAGATAAAGTGTATACATCTACCTACTCTTTCCCTAGTAAAAGTTTCCCTAAGAAATATGTCATGGGAATAATAATTCTTAATAGAGCATTTTTCTTTTTCATAAATTCTCATGTGAGGGGGAGGGAAATTGGGTGATCCTGGTTGCTTTTTTATTTTACGAAACCACAGATACTGAGTTCAATATAGTTGTCTATATTTCCCTATGGAGTCACCAGATCTTGATACCTATTTTTTATTCTCTAATTTTGTAATATGCTAAAAAAAATTCTTACCTCTATTGTGATTGGCCACACCTCAATTGACCACCAATAACCTTGTCTTACTAATATGTTTCACTATCATCACCAAAGGGGAGGACCACTAAGTTTTGTTTTGAGATATATTGCACTCATCATGAAAAATGAACATGTTTGGATTCTAGATTTCATGCAGCTTGTTGTTAATAATGTTCACTTCACTACATTATGATATTTGATCAATTTCATCACTAAACCTACAATGTCAAAAATGGTTATTTTATTTTAAAAGGAAAATGGATTTCAAGTGTTCTACGGACAACTTTTCATACATATCATTACACAATTTGTTGCACGATTAGACAAATGGATTTCTTTTTTAGAAAAAGAGGAAGTATTTCATGGCAAATTGTTAGTAACCTTGCATAGAATAGATGTATGATGTCAAAGGATTTGATGTTATGGAAAATGGTTGCTTCTATTTGAAAAATGTTATATGATAAATCAGGCCACTATATGATTGGAACATTGTAATTGTATGTGCTTCAACTATGATATATTGTGAACATACTACATGCCTTGCGGACTTCATTAAACATTGTCATATGTATATCATTGTTATTTTAACGACCCACAATAGATGTTACATGGTTTTGATGGGAGGCTTGTTATATTTTTTCGATGGATATTTCAAGGTGAATGTGGGACCTCGCCATGCTCCATATGTGATGTGACAACACTTGTAACCCTAGTTGATGTGTGTGATTCGGTATGTTGTTGGTTAATTTTAATTGTTGCAAAGGGTTTAATGAGTTATTGTTAACTTTATAGTTGTGAGTCGATATTTTGAATATGTATGCATTCCCAAATATTTATTTCTCAACCTTTAGAATCACAATATTTTCCTACAATGTTAATGCCCATTACTAAACTCATCAATTACGATTGCATGTTTTGAAGTTGATATACAGTTCAAATGGGTTGGGGTTTTCGGTTTTGTCTCTTGATTTGTAAAATTTGTTTTCATTTGAAATTTGCTACAGTCCAAAGATGAATCGTTACCTCAGAGTTGGGATTATTGAAGCACTATCACTCTCGCGCAAACCAAGTAACCCTATTTTTAATTACACAATTTTTCTATGTTTTGTCAGTAATTGAGTTTGCATCTTTATGCCTTGCCAGTATATTGCTCTTATAACCTTTCTAGTCACTATTTTGAATTATTTTATTCACATTAATTTTTATAAATACCCAAGACAAGGTGCCTCCTACCCCTGCTCTTAAAATTAGCTCTCATCCTCTCATAAATTTCTCACATTTGTTTTTCTTAGACAATGGTAAGAAAAATTTTAACCATGCCTGCAATTACAATTATGAAAAGTCTATGTTTAAAGAGGAATGCTACACAAGTTTTATTCTATCAAGAACCTTGGGTTCATTTCAAAATTGTTAAAGTGAACAAATGTTGTGCTCCTTTCCAGCAACTAGTGAAATCACCTTTGTACATATGTATACCAACATAAAGTTTCACTTTCCCTCCTTCAATTCCCCTATTTTTTCCTTCAAACAGAGCGTAACTAGTAGAAATTTCTAAAAGAAAAAGGCAAAGGTGTTGCATGCCTTTCCTCAGTTAATGCAAGTCTTCTTGTCTGTAACTTTCAAGGGTTTTTTGTAATGGATTTATCTCTCGACGTACTCAAACAAAATTTCTCTAATACAACAAACCATATGAATATTTTCTTACAACACTATAGATATAAAAGGAAAACATATATGTGAATTGTCTCACTTCTTCCTACACTTACTTTCGATGTATTAGGTCTTTCTCCTTTTCCCATACCATTAAACCCTCTTAAACCCTAACCCAGTCTGCAAAGTAAACAAAACGGCGGGTATCCCTCAGGAATATATTGTATATAATACAATTCTCTTTTAAATGAAATAGACACAAAAAAGGGGAAAATCTAAGAAACCCCTCTCATACAAAATTCGATCAAATATTTTACAAATGAAAGAGAAATAAAGAAGGAAACTAAAGAGATTTTATCAGCATGCAAAGGCATCCCTCTGTAAATGAATTTTATATTTTATTAACTAATTGGGGTTCAATATTTTACATTCCAACCTCTTTATTTCTTCCACCCATAATCCTATTATGTACATATTGCCTTCTGAGCATATGAGAAGTGGCTTATATTTTGCTGGCATAGTTGAATTGTAGTAGTTTAAGAGTGAAATGTGTGGTTGATGGTTTCCTATTTCTGTCTTATATGTATTAACTCAGTTTTTTTTCATAAATGGATTCAAATTCTCGAGCACGGAGTAGAGGCCAAGCTACAAGGAATAAGCCTCCAATTGGCCACTTCAAAGCATACTGATGAATTCCACCAATTAGCCACTACCGGAAATTTGAACTTATGGTCCTCTAATGCCTCTTGTATTCCACCTATTTATCAAAATAGTTCACCTCCATCTCTAAGAACACATCCCAACATTTAGGAAACACCATAGCTTCATCGTGATCATGCACCAGTAAGTAACAATGATGGATGGAATCCTAATGATAACTTATCTTGACAAAATAATATGCTTTGGGAGATCCCTCTAAAGTTCATTTTCCTGATTCTAGTCTACAATCTAATACTCATGTTTCTTCATCACCTTATGGAAGACTTGTTTCTGATCCATGTGCAGAAAATGTCTCATCTTTTGTTACTGCTAGTCAAACTCATGATGCTCATAAGCTCGAAGTTATCCGAACCTCTTTTCTTGTTGTATTCCATCCTTCGTTTATTTATTCCACCAAGAATTCAACTAAGAAATATTTTGGTCATAAAACTGACCCAGAATAAATGTTTAATTCTATAGTTTCTACCTCTAAAGGTGTTGCAGATGAATAACAAAGAAAGGCAGAGAAATCATATTTCTATATGGAAGGGTTCCTGATGAACTCAAAGAACAATTTAGTTCCCTTTGCATATAATTTTTGATATTATTATGGAGTTGTGAAAGGGATATTTGATGATTTTTCTGACATTATTTTGACAGGAAATTTTGGATGGAAAGTGTAGTCATAATACTTTGATTGATTTATTATGACTACTTTATTTTGATCAAACTCCATGCTTAGTTTTGATTTGACAGGGCACTACACATGATTATGATGGCCTCATGATACTTTGGTATATTTATATTATGGTTAAAAATTTATGTGTTGCATGTGCACATCTCATGTGTTATTTTATCATGGATTTGGTATTTTTGGATATTGAAGTCAATATCTTATGGATGTGGGTACTCCCCTTGAGTGATTGCCTACTTCTTAGGATCCCGCCCTTTTGGTGTTACCGTTCATTAACTAAGTATAATTAGTTTAGTTTAAAAAGAAAGAGTTATGTAATTGTTCTCAAAATTATGACTATAAACTCAGGGTTTAGAAGGAAAACATGATCTCTTGTCTACATCACAAGTTGGTATGATTTACATATTATTCTTCATTTGGGTTTCAATTTCTTTATGTTTAGGTAACTTTCATTCACATACATTGTTTTATAGGGCTTCTTTTAAGTAGCATTAGTGATGTAGGTTCATGATATTTCTTGTTGTTGTTGGAAATAATACTGAGAGGGGGAGGGGGGGGTGAATCCGTATTATCAGATCAATAGTTTAAATTTCAAAAAATGATTTGTATATGCTACTTCAGCTTAGTCAACTACTGTGTATACACAACTATACTTAATGCAACCAGTGTATATGCAGAGATCTTGTGATTTACCCAAATTATCACGCATTGAACTTTAACCAGTATATCAGGAATTCATTAGACAGGGCAGTAAAAATAGAATAAATCATCACACATAGGGACCACACATCAACACCAAGATATAAGGTGGAAAGCCAATATGGGCGAAAACCACTTGCTGCAATCGTCTTTGTCTTCTTTTAATAATAAGAGAACTCTATTTACAATTTTTGTATTGGTGTATGCTTATACCAGTACGCAGGCTTCTACCTGTAGAAGGCTACAACCTTCTCTCATTCTCCAGCTTCTACTGGAAGAGAGCTACAACCCCCTAGCTCTTGTGCGAGCTGATATGTTTACTGGTATGTAGGTTCTGGCCTACAGAAGGCTACAACCTTCTATTTTCTTCTAGGGACCACATTTCATAAATCTTCAGACTAGATCCATCAATAACATCATTCAATCATCAAATATATCTGCATCAACCAATCTCCTTTTGAACCAACCACAACCAAATTAATCAATCGCTCCATCAATCTGATCATTCAGAATGTTGTCACCATAATACAATAACTAGAACCCAAGCCAAAACCCAGATCATTGTAACAGCAAACAGAAGCAACTAAAACATATTTTATAAGGTATACGCTACATCCATGTGTCTAACCTGCATGCATGCGCGCTTTCCTCAAGGCGAATTAGCGTATAGATATCCAAATCAAATTTATGATGTATACATTTCTTTGATATGCAGAACCAATGTGTATACACTCCTTTTCTAAAGTGAACCTACGTACAGATCTGTAAATGATGATTTAAACATTACAACTATTCCAGACTTCAATCATACCCAAATCATCATATTTACAGACTACAACATGCACCAATTATTTAGATACATGATCAAACCACATAAAGATAATTCACTTCAAGCCTTGAGATCCTGATACATCATTAGATCTTATCCCTCATCAAACACTAAGGTTCATCCTTGGTTTAGATCATGTTATAAAATTATATATTACAGAGCAATGGAACACATAAAATATTACAGAAATATAAACACAAAAAATGCATAAAACAAGAGCGACACAGATATACGTGGTTCACCCAGTTTGGGCTACGTCCACCCCAAACAGCCAATCCTTCCTTTCGATTATTCAAAAAAATGAAGAGACACAACCTGCAATAGACCCACTGTAATATCCTATGTTTTCTCTCACAATCTCACCTCTCTTCTTCTCGCTCGGAGAATACACATCTATTACATACCCTCAAATACAATGCCATCATACAAAGAGAGGGGTTGCCTTCTAGGGAAAAAAACCCTAAACTAAACATAAGTTCTACTGTCAGATCATCCACCTAATGAATAGCCCATATTGACTAGAAATTACTATAATTTTACAAGGAAATTTTACATTCGTTTTTAGCTTCTGGGGCGCTGCCCCCGAAACTCCCGCCGGGGGATTGCTGCCCCTCGGATCACCGCGGGTGGGAAAAGTCCCCCCCGCGTGGAGGGGTGTACAAACTTCCTGGGGTATACATCCGGCTGAAACAAAGACCTCTAAACAATCATGCTCCATACTCAACAATCTCCCACTTCGAGAATGATTGTAGCAACTCGAGTATTGCTTCATTTGTTGGACAATGACTCCTCTTTCGACCTCATTGTTTCTCATATTCATTATAATCCCAGAAGACCAATTGAAACTTAGCATATTCTTAGTTTCTCCCTGGTTACAAATTTTGTTAGCATATCTACAGGATTCAAGCTAGTGTGTATCTTTTCTAGCTTCAACTCTCCATCTTCCAACATTGATCATATGAAATTGTACTTGAGTTGTATGTCTTTAGTCCTGGAATGAAATGTTGAGTTCTTTTCAATATGAATGCCACTTTGGCTATCACTGTATAACATTCCCATATCATGCTCCACCCAATTCACCCATAAACCTTTGTAACCAAATCATTTCTTTACTAGCCTTTGTAGCAGCAACATACTCTTCTTCTGTTGTTGAAAGTGCAACAACACTTTGGATTTTTGAAACCTAACTGACAGTTGTTCCACCAACAGTAGATACATATCCTGTAGTTCTCCTCTGGTTATCTCTGTCACCTGCAATATCTACATCAACATATCTCTGTAGAGAAATGTTTGAACCACCAAAGTATAATGATTGATTTGTGGTACCTTTCAAATATTTGAGAATCCATTTCACTACCTTCCAATGTTACTTTCCTGGATTGTCCATGTATCTACTTACAACTCCCATTGCATGTACAATATCAGGCCTTGTGTAGACCATTGCATACATTAAGCTTCCAATTGCTGATGCATATGGAACTTTAGACATATAAT
>APFE030713788.1:69948-79993 GCA_000404065.3 Pinus taeda
CCAAATGCCTTGGGTCAATACCTTTGGACCCGATACCTCGGACCAATACCATGGATGAAAAAAATACCATGGACCAAATACTTCAGACCAAATATTTATTTTTCCAAGGTATACACGTTGTTCCTTCTGTGAAAATGTGTGTGTACATATACATGACTTGTATACAGTGAACCTACATGTATATGTAGCTCGGTCAGTGGTGTACCTGCCTATAGATCTCTTTCTTCATTTTGTGAAGACTAATTTGTATTTCTTTGTTGTTTACCTGCTATATTGTGATCTTTCATATGAGTGAGTTTCTTTCTGAACTGATTCCTTGGAGTTGCCCTGCATTTCATCACATCTGTAGACACTCGTGTCATGCATTCTGTCACATTTGATATCTCTTCTATAGATTCATCTAGTTACCATATATAAGTGAGTTGTTCTGCTACAAGTGGGTTGCCATCAAGTACAACACAGACATCATAATGCCAACAATCTCCCCCTTTGGACTTGATGGCAACAACCACACCAAGTCACTCTCCCCCTTTGACATCAATGGCAAAGGGTCATGCTCCCCCTAAGTGCATGTTGAACTCTCTGATATGTCGAAGTGTGCTGATTGAGCTTTCATGATCAAGTCCATACTCCCCCTGAGCATCAAAAAAATCTACAAAAAGTTGTTGTAAAAGAAGAACATGACTCTATACATACATCAAAAATGACCTTCTTATCACCAATGACTCATACATATATCCATCTCCCAACCAAGTGGGGATATACCAAATTTGACTCATCCACCCAACCAAGTGGGGATATATCAATTGTTTATACATGTCAAAAACAAGAAACATTACATCATCCATCCCATGTATAGTGGGGTTAAAAATTACATCATATGACTCATGGGTCTTTAAAAGATATAGATGACATTTTAACAAAGACCAAAGACCTAAACAAGACCATGATAGTCATCAGCAACTATCATACACCATATATGATCTGCACCATAAGCATATGTCAGCAACATCAGCAACCTATATATGTCCATCATTAGTTCCCAAAATATCGTGAACCATGTTCCCCCCCCTGAACCTATTCACTGTCGGATCTGATCATTGCATATGTTAGTAAGGGATATCAAAGCATCATCATAATGAGATATACATCAAGTGATCAACAACACTATGAGAACCAATATATTAGCATATTGAAACCATCATCAAACAAAGCAGATAATTGACAGAACCATAGTAGACCCCTTTTTTTGAGTCCGGCCCACTTCTTTTCTTGAAACCAACATATACGCTATTGTTCCCAAAGAAACTATTGTACGTATGTGACTATGCTTCATGAAACTCGTATATAACCACCTTTCTCTGAAAAATAGGATTTAACAGCAGGATGATGCAGCAACTACTCCCAACTTTTGTCTGAGATATTCAAATGTCTCTTTGGGCAGTGGTTTAGTGAATATATTAGCAACCTATTCTTTGGAGGGAACATACTCCAATTTGACCTTTTTTTCAAGCCCTTGTTCACATAGGAAATGATATTTGATGGGTATGTGCTTGGTCTTGGAGTGCATGACTGGATTCTTTGAAATATTGATGGCACTTGTATTATCACATAGAATGGAGATGGGTGGGGTACATGTGATATGAATGTCTTGCAAGGTTTGCATCATCCAAAGTAGTTGTGTGCAGCAAGATGCAGAAACCACATATTCTGCTTCAGTCGTAGATAATGCAATTAAACTTTGTTTCTTGTTGAACCAAGACACCAACCTGGAACCCATATAGAATGCACCACCACTAGTGCTTTTTCTGTCACCAATACTTCCTGCCCAATCTACATCTCTGTATGCATGAAGTGTGAGATCTGTATCTCAAGGATACCATAAACCAAAGTTTTGTGTCCCTTGAAGATATTTGAAGATCCTTTTGAATGCTTGAAGGTGTGATTCCTTTTGATTTTCTTGGAATCTTCCAACTATTCCCACTGTATGCATGATGTCCAGTCGGGTACCAGTTAGATAAAGCTGACTACCAATCATGGATCTATAGTTTGGTTGATGTATTGTTGTTGATTCATCATTTGAGCTAAAACTACATCATATTACCATTGGGGTACATACAGGTTTAGAATCTTCCATGCCATACTTTTTTACGATATGTTTGAGATATTTGGTTTGTGAGAGAAAAATACCATCTTTATTTTGTTGAACTTGTAGACCAAGAAAACTAGTAAGCTCACCAAGCGAGGACATTTCAAAATCTTGCTGCATCACTGAAGAAAAATTCTGATTCATGGATTCTTCATTGCTACCAAAAATGATGTCATCAACATACACAATAATTATTAGCAATTTACCAATGCCCAACTTTGTATATAGATTGTTATCTGCTAACCCCTTTGAAAAACCCTATTGGTGGAGATATTTGTCAAGACAATAATACCATGCCCTTGGAGCCTGTTTGAGATCATAGAGATATTTTTCTGAGTTTGCATACACGTTTTGCATCATTTCCAAGAATGAATCCTTCTAGTTGTTCAATATAGACTTCTTCTAAGTCTCCATTAAGAAAGGCATATTTTACATCCATTTGGTATACTTTGAATTTCTGAAAACTAGAAAGAGCAAGAAACATTCTTATGGCTTCAACTCTAGCAACGGGTGCACAATTTTCTTCAAAATCTATACCTTCTTGTTGAGCATATCCTTTACAAACAAATATGGCCTTGTTTCTAATAACTTCTCCATTTTCATTTAGCTTGTTTTTGAATACCCATTTAGTTCCTATGATATTCTTATCATGACATCTAGGAACTAATTCCCAAGTATTATTCTTTTCAATTTGCTCAAGTTCTTCATTCATGGCCTTGACCCAAAATTCATCTCTGTGTGCTTCATTTACATTTTGAGATTCAATGCAAGATAGTAATGCTAGATAGCTTGAATCTTGGGCAATGGTTCTGCTAGTCTACACACCTACCTCTTTTTCCCTTAAAATTTGAGTTTCTGGATGATTTTTTTGAACATACCTAGACGGAGTCTTTTCTTCTATCGTTATTTCTTCTTCTTGTGCTTCATTGGTTTCTTCTTCAAAATCAGTGTGATTTGATGTGGGAAAATGATCCTCATCTTCTTCATTGTCATAATATTTGGTTTTTATCTGTTTTGGATTTTTGCATGCTTCATCAACCACAACATTAATACTTTCAATAATTTTCCCAAGTCTTTTATTGTAACATTTATATCCTTTACTTGGGGAAGAGTAGCCAAGAAGAATACCTTCATCTTCTCTGGGTTCAAACTTACCAAGTTTTTCATCAGTCATTTTGATGAAACATTTGCTTCCAAAAACTTTGAAGTATTTCATAGTAGGATTCTTACCATACAAAATTTCATGTGGAGTTTGAGTGTTGTTTACCCGAACATTTGCTTGGTTGAGAATAGTGACGGCGGCGAATGCAGCTTCACCTCAGAAGGTTGTAGGAGTTCCATATTCATCTAGCATAGTACAAGCCATTTGTTGAACGGATATTTTCATCCTTTCTACCACTCCATTTTGTTGAGGAGTCCTTACGGTGGAGAACTACCTTTTTATTCCATGTTGTTCACAAAAGTCAAAGAATTCATTCGGGGTAAATCCCCCTCCTCAATCATATCTGAGGCATTTGATTTTACAATCTTATTCTTTTTCAACCAAAGATTTGAAGGCTTTGAACTTTTCAAATGCTTCATTTTTATGCTTTAGAAGACCTAGCCAACACATTCTGGAAAAATCATCAATGAACAATATAAAGTATTCTTCTCCACGAGGTGACTTTTTCCTTGATTGTCCACATAAATCAGTATGAACAAGTTCAAGAGGTTTACTAGCTGACCCTTCCTTTTCGATGAAGTGACATCTAGTTTGCTTACCGAATTGGCATGATTTTCATAGAGTATTTTCAGGAATCTTGATATTTGGAAGATCATGAACAACCTAGAATCTGCATGTTCTTCTTATTTGAGAAAAGCTTAGATGTCCCAATCTTCTGTGCCATAGCCAGTTTTCATCATTTTTGCTTATATAGCACTGTTGTCATCCTCCCTTGAGTATGTATACGTTGTTTGGAGTTCTTGTCCCTTTGATCACTGTTTCTCCTGTATGAAACTCATGAGCAACACATCCATTTGATCGAAACACTACTTCATTTCCTTGATCACACATTTGACTCACACTCAACATGTTATGCTTTAAGCCATCAACATACATAACATTCCTAGCTTTAACTTTTTCTTTCAAGAAAACATAGCCTTTACCTTTTATGACAGCAGGAGTGTCATTTATAAATGAGACACTCTTTTCCTTTTCTAAGGCATTATATGAATGTAGTTTTTCTTTGTCACCTGTCATGTGTTTTGAGCATCCATTGTCGATGTACCACTGGTTTTCTTGTCCTTCTGCATACAAGGCCATACCACGTCTTTCTGTTTGCAGTTCTTTCTTTCTCCATATTTTTGGATTTAATGGAGTTTGCTCCTTTTGAGCTATTTGTTGAAATTTACTCCCGCATTCAGATTCTTCATGGCCAAAGTTGTTACAGATTGAGCATTCTATTTCTTTTTCAAGAAGAGAAAAGTTATTATAGGAACTTTTCTTGATCCCTGTCACATTCCTTTGATTTCGTGCTTCTCTGGCCATGATAGTTTTGTAAGAAACACATTGAGCAGCTTTGTGTCCAAAATTATGACATGAGAAACATTAACCATTAAAGAAGTTCCTGCAATTTTCAAATCTACTAATCTATTGCTTGTAACTTCTATTGATATTTATCTTTGAAGCAATTTGAGTATGATTTACCTAAGTTTTATTATGCCTTTTGTTCATCCTTGAAGTAAATCGAGCCTGATTCACCTGGTGATCTGCTTTATGCCTTTGCTGACGATTGTTAAACTGTTCACTGCTCTTTGTTGCATCAAGATAGCTTTTAGTGGAGGTTGACGACTTCTGTGATTGAAATGTTTCTTCAGTATATCTAAGACCTGTCTTTATTAGAGGAAAGTGTTGCACTTTGATAATTTCATTTAAGGTTTCCAATCCTTTAACAAATCTAAGATTGAGAGCTCTTGTTTTCTCTAGATCCTTTCTTAGACCCACAATTTCACATTCTAGCTTTTCATTGTGTTTTTCTCTTTCAGCAAGTTGGTATGTCAAAGTATCTATAATCATATTCTTTTATTCTAAACAGGTTTTGAGTTTAGAGATTTCTTCATAAAGGTCATCTTCATCTAAAGCATCCAAAAAATCATCATCTTCATAAGCCATCAGAAGTCTATGATCATTACTATTTTCATCTTCATCACTATTTGATAAACCATCTCTATCTTCATGAGTATAATAGCTCTTTTTACTTACACTTTGTTTTCTATTCCATTTTGCAAATTCCTTCCCTTTATCATATTTCTCTTTATGAGGACATTTGGCAGCATAATGACCGACTCTACCATAGGAAAAACATTTGAAAGGTAGTTTACCTCTAAATCTTCTAGAACCCCGTTGAAGCTTCTTGACAAAGTTTGCTTCCTCTTCTTCTTCTGAAATATGTCTTGATTCATTGAGTTCTTCTTTTCCTTTTGCTGAAGCTTTAAATGTGGCTTCTCTCATATCTGATGGACCTCCTTTTCTCATCTAAAAGGCATTTAAGATTTCGTGAAGTTGTTTCATAGTAACAGTCTGTAGATCTTGCTTTTCTTCTATGGCAGATAATTTTGATTCAAATTTAGCAGATAAGGATCTTAAAACTTTTTCAACTAAGGTAACTTCCTTTATCTCTTCAGCTAGATTCTTCATGCAGTTAACAATCTCATCGATATGTAAGAAGTAACTAGCTATACTTTCATCATTGTGCATCTTGAGAGTTTCATATTGAATATTGAGAGTTTGCAGTTTAGTACGTTTTACCTGAGGGTCTCCTTCATAGCTTAGAACGATTTTGTCCCATATTTCTTTGTCTGATTTGAGCTGCATAACTTTGACAAACTCTAATTGTGACAGACTTCCCAATAATGTATTGACAGCCGTGGCATTGGTTTCATATTTCTTTTTACCTGTTGTATCTGTAGGAATTTCTGATGGAAATGTATATCCTCCTTCCACGATTTCCCAGACATTTGTTCCAAGTGATTGAAGATAGTTTGTGGTTATTACCTTCCAATAAGCAAATTTGCTTCCATCAAAGATTGGAGGTCTGATGGATCCCCCACTTTCTTGATTACTCATGATGATGGATCTTCCTTCAAGTGATCAAGCTTCTTATAAAGGACCAGCTTTGATACCAATTGTTGGAAATAATATTGAGATGGGGTGGTGAATCAGCATTATCATATCAATAATTTAAATTTCAAAAACTAATTTGTATATGCTACTTCATCTTAGTCAAATAGAGTGTATACGCAATTGTACTTAATGCAACCAGCATGTATGCAGAGATCTTGTGATTTACCCAAATTATCATGCATTGAAATTTAACCAGTATATCAGGAATTCATTAGACAGTGCAGTAAAAATAGAATAAATCATCACACATAAGGAACACACATGAACACCAAGATATAAGGCAGAAACCCAATGTAGGTGAAAACCACATGTTGCAATTATCTCTATCTTCTTTTAATAATAAGAGAATTATGTTTACAATTTTTGTACTGGTGCAGTCTTATACCAGTACGTAGACTTCTACCTGCAGAAGGCTACAACCTTCTCTTGTTCCCCAGCTTCTATTGTAAGGGAGCTACAACCACTTGGCTCTTGTACTAGCTAATATGTTTACTAGTATGTAGGTGTTGGCCTACAGAAGCCTACAACCTTCTCTTTTCTTCCAAGGACCATGTTTCATAAAATTTCAAACTGGATCCATCAACAACATCATTCAATCATCAAATATATCTACATCAACCAATATCCTTTTGAACAAACCACAACCAAATTAATCAATCACTCCATCAATTTGATCATTCAGAATTTTGTCACCAGAATACAGTAACTAGAACCCAAGCCAGAACCCAGAACATTGCAACAACAAATAGAAGCAACTAAAACATATTTGATAAGGTATACACTACTTCCATGTGTCTAACCTATGTGCATACATGCTTTCCTCAAGGCGAACCAGTGTATAGATCTGCAAATCAAATTTATGATGTATATGCTGCTTTGATATGCAAAACCAACATGTATACGCTCCTTTTCTAAGGTGAACCTGCGTACAGATCTATAAATGATGATTTAAACATTACAACTATTCCATACTTCAGTCATACCCAGATCATGATCAAACCACATAAAGATAATTCACTTTAAGCCTTGAGATCCTGATACATCATTAGATCTTATCCTTCATCAAACGCTAAGGTTCATCCTTGGTTTAGATCAAGCACAACACCATAAGCCAATAACTCGCATATTAGATCTCTCACTTCATCAGATATTCGATACTTACACACTTTGGCCTAATGACCTTCTCCTCCTTTTATAGTTTGTAGAACTTTCTCAATACCATGTGTTATCACCCAGGTTGTTCCCTATGACTCCTTAGGGAATACGGCCGGGGTAACCACTAACCAATCTTTGGGCTACAGCTTCTAGCTCAGCTGTAGTCAGAGAGGGCTCTCTCTATAAGGTCTGATACTGTTTTGATGAAATTTTATGCTAGTTATGAAGTGAATTTTTGGTTGTTTTTTTATGTTTGGTTGGGAGGATCCTTCTGATAGCTTTTAGAGTCTGTCTGCAGGTGAAACTAATCCATTGGGCAATGGGGTCTTTGACTGTCGTTCCCTTGAGATCTTGACTTAAGTGTGGGTGTAACTACAGGGCCTGTGTGTATTCCATGAAACAAATTGTAAATTGTGAGAGTGAGGTGAAGAACAACTTAGCAAAGAGCAATTAAGGATTCTTTACTTAAGCTGACTAGTATGAAAGAGGTCTGTTATTTAGGAGCAATTACTTGAATTCCTGAAATAACATGTTCTTGTGATGATCTAGTATTAAAGGTAGCACTGAAGAATTACTCTTTAAATACCATAGCTGAGGAAAACATATGAAATGGTTAGGATTGAGTCCAGGGTATTTAAAGATTAAATCCTGGGACTATTCTTTTTCTTGGCCATTTAGATATTGAATCCATGGAAAACATGAACGATACAATGAAAGTATAACAAACATACATATAACAGAGGGTAACGAGAAAACTTATTGAGCCATGGAATACACAGGAATCCTGCAACTTTGAGCCACACACCAGCAAGTCATCATGAGAGACAATGTTTGGAGAAATCCCATCATTCTTTGTATTAGCTGTCTGAATATTTACAACATGAGAGTAACAGAAGAGAAAACAAGAGATTTTTCACATCCGAAATCCAACCCCTCTAAACAAACGCGAGGGGGAATATATAGAGGTTTCATACAAAAATATCTCAGGTATTGAGTCATCTGAGAGGAAAATATCTCTTACACTCGTACATGGAGAGTAGATGAGAAGTAATTACAAATGTAAATGATTCTTAAAAGTCTTTAACTCCTGTCAGGATAATGTTTTGACCTTTGGGCATTGCGGAGTCAGCTGTGCGGCTTTATCATAACTGCAAAATGAAGTGCTGTGCAACTGTTACTTTTTGTGTCTTCTTGGCCCTGCCACCTGTGCTTGCTGATGCTGTTGCTGCGGTCGAGTACCTGTGCTGAGTTGGCTCAGCGTCTTCATACTTGCTGTTATGGTTTTTGCCTACCTGTATATGTAATATAAACCTTTTGCCGAAGAAAAAGATTTAACTTCTCAACTTTGGTTCAAAAGTAACCCCATTAAATCTTGCCATGTGTCTGCAGGAGGAAGCTGATGTTTCAAAATTGACCCTAAGGTCTCATCAGCCTCTGTATATTTGTAGAAATGGGGGGGCTCATCAAACAGATGTGATACTTCATTTCTGATAAAAAACAAATTATCTAATTTTTCAAAAAGAATTTGCCCTGTTACTGTGCCTGCTAAAGATGTTCCTAGTGTCTCAGCAATCTGAATTGCTGCAAAAGTGCTTACCCTCTTGATATACTTTTCATGAGAGAGTAACTTCCCTGATTCTAGCAAGCTGGGGAGCCCTTTGTCCTGCAGAGCCAAGAACCTATTTTGAAACTTGTTTATATCAGCTTGCATATCCTGGATTCTTCTGTCCAGGGTTTGGATCAAATTCTTCATTGTTAGGACTCTTTTGATCAGAGAAATGGTTTCAGTCCTATTTCCAATTCCCATTTTTACCAGCTGGGAACTTGTCCTATAGTTGAGCACTTCAATCATCCTGGGGGCAAAATCAGGCATGTTGCCTAGAGAGGTCCTGGCTCTGTGCAGTTATTTTCTTGCCCTGACAATGAGTCCCACTTGCTCGTATATGGCATCAATGTACTCCCATTGGTTAGTTATGGATTGTCCAATGGTAGTCCAAATTACTTGTTTGAGCTCTGCTGTGACCTTCTCAAAATTGAGCTCCTTTTCTAGCTCTGCAATTCTTTTCTTCAGAGCTTTTACTTCTCTCTCCCTCTCAGCCACATTTTGCTTAGACTTATCATATTTTTCATTTACCTTTGCTAAGTTGTCCTTGGCTTGATTGAGCTCTGACATCTGAGACTCTAGCACCTGTATTTCTTGCCTTAGCTTCTGCATGTCCAGGCTCTCAGCCTATTCGGTTGTTGGTGCTGTAGTCGCTGGAACGTTCTCTAGTGCCTGCTGCTTTGGAGGGATGGTATGTTGAGGGGTGTCCTCAAGGTCCATGGATTCTGTGGGCGGCTTGGAAGATTGCCCTGCTTCCCTCCTTTGTAGTGCTGCTTCTAGTGTAGTCTCTATGTCTTGCAGCTTTTCCTGTGTTTCTATCAGCTCTCTATATAAAGTCATTAATAATGCTGCTGCATCTTTTTCTTGCCTCTGCTGGGCAACTTCATCTGTTTGTGGGTGAAGAGTTGGGGGGATCTTCATCTTCTTTTTTATTGCAGCTATATCTGCATCCCTCAGTTTAAGGACTTGTTGTATT
>APFE030713793.1:0-13726 GCA_000404065.3 Pinus taeda
TTTCGTACTAGATGATTAAGTACAACACTAGCATGATGCCTAAAAAATGAATAAATTGGATAATCATTGAAAAACTCTGACTACAATGCACATTATTCAACAAAGAATTATTGTTACTAAAGTTCTTCTAGATGCAATGCTAAAAGTTGGTTTGAGTAAAGGGGATTTAAATAAATCACATATGGCAAAAAAACCAAAGGAACCTCAACATTATTTTAGATGGAATGATTAGAAAGGGATACCTTGAGAGATTAGCAGACATCAAAGATCTAATAGGAGAGGAAAATGACGAAATTGAAGCACAAAATAGTATGGAAGAATATAATAATGAAGCTCTAGAAGATCACGAGCATGGATTATATGACATTGATGATTAAATTTAAGTTATGCTTGAAAATCAAGCTCAATTTTAAGATATAAACATTAGTTAATATTGGAATTTTTGCCTTTGAGATTTTATGATAAGAATAAGTATTCAACCTTTGTTGTTACATGCTTACTATTTTTATTATCTGATTTTAACTTTAATTTTTATGTGAATCATTATTTAAAAAAAAAAAACTTTGAATATTACTATTTTTTGACATAAAATTAATAAAAAATGCTATTTTTTTTTAATTTACATAAAAATATTTATTGACATCCATTGTACAAAAATACAAAAAAATTATATATTTATATTCAAAATGTGTCTTTTTTTTCAAATGTTTAAAATTAATGTTTTTAGTGACAGTTATTTGATGTACATTAAAATATTAACTAACAATACATAAATATATAGAAAATACTAACTTTAAAATCTTGACCTTTTTATTTTTGTTTTTATAACTATGCAAAAAAAAAAGATTTCATTAACAAAGAAATAAAAAGAAAAACAAAAAAAACTCAAACCTAAAAAACAAACATCTAAGGGAAAAAGAGGAATAAGAAGAATAAGACTACAAAAATTGTTAAATAACCAACATTTAAAAAGTAATTATCCATACTTAATACATTATAAAATTTAAAGTGTTAAAAATAAGCCTCCCAAAAAAATGGGTTGATGTTGCATCAACACTTTTTGAAATCAACATGAAAATCGATGACATTTACAAAAAAATTCCGTACTTGATAGATACGAAAATTTAAAGTGTCAAAAATATGCTCCAAAAAAAAGGTTCATTTTGAATCAACACTTTTCGAAATCAGATGATTTTTGGCAGCCTCTATAAAAATGAGAACTCGATATAGTTCCTGTTAAGTTGGTAACTTTGTTTTGGGACACCTAAGCTTTGATAACTTGAAGACGATTAGAAAAAACCAAACAATAAGAGATATCCTTAGAATTTCAAAGCCAACAGATGTTATTTGAGCACCACGTCAAAATGGAAAGCAAACCAGGACCAACTTCAAATCAAAGGAATGTTCAACATCAAAGCCTCTGGTAATCATTCATGCAGATCTGTGTGGTCCAACCATAACTCCAACTCTACAAGGAGAAAGATACTTTAATTTATTTATAGATGATTGTACTAGAATGATGTGGGTATTTTTCATGAGATATAAGCGAAAATCACTAGATTGTTTTAAAACTTTAAAAGCAACAATTGAACATGAAAGTGAGTTGAAGATCAAATGCTTAAGAATAGATAGAGGTGGAGAATTTACCTCTAGAGAATCCAATGATTTTTGTGGAAAACATGGAATCAAGATGCAACTTTCTATTGCTATGACTCCACAACAAAATTGAGTGGTAGAAAGAAAGAACATATACGTACAAGAGACGATAGGAACAATGTTTAATGATACTGACTTACATGATAACATTTGGATGGAACCAATTAGGGCAGTTGTACACATCATGAAAAAGACACAACTTCGGGTAAATAGTGACAAAACTCCATACTAACTATGGAAGTTGGGAAAGCCTGCTCTAGTGAAACACTTCAGAATATTTGGAAGTAAATTCTTTATGAATATTAATGACTATTCACTAGGTAAATTTGATTCATGTGCTAATGAAATAACTTTTTTTGGATACTCATTAGGAAGAAAGGATTACAAATACTACAACAATAATTTGCGGAAGATAGTTGAAAGCAATGATTTAAAGATATATGAGGCTCTTCCCCAAAAAAAAGTTGTTCAAACAAATGAAGAAGAACCTCTCTTTTCAGATCAAGAGGAAGGTGATGCAAAAGAAGAGCAGAAACCGGAAGACAAAAAGGATGAACCATCTCAAACACCATCAAGAAAAACCTTAAAGTTTGTATAAAAACATCATATAGGATTCCAAATCATTGGAGAAGTGGATGGAGGAATAAAAAGTCAAAGAAATATGGAAAACACACCAAAAAAAATGGCATCGCTTTGTTGTCTCAAATAGAACCAAAGAACTTTTCTCAAGTGAGGATCCACATTGGATAAAAGAAATGGAAGAGGATATGAACCAAATTGAAAATAATGGAAATGAGAACTTGTGCCACATCCAAAGGATAAAAATGTTGTAGGAACCAAGTGGGTATTCAAGAACAAAATGAATGAACATGGAAAAGTCATTAGAAATAAAGAAAGATTGGTGTGCAAGGGATACGCTCAAATTGAAGGAAATGACTTTGATGAGACCTTCACTCTAGTTTCTAGACTAGAGGCTGTAAAGATGTTCTTAGCTTTTGCATGTTAAAAAGGATTCAAGGTATATCAAATGGATGTAAATTCAATGTTTCTAAATGGTGACTTAAAATAAACATACATGGAACAACCATATGGGTTTGACTTGTTAGAAAATATTGACTTTGTATGCAAACTAAAGAAGGACCAGTATGGATCAAGCAAGCTCCAAGAACTTGGTATGCCATAATTGATCACTATGTTCAACAACAAGGGTTCAATAAAGAAGTTGTAGGAAGTAATGTTTACATGAAAATAGACAAAGACAGTATACTGATCACACTAGTATACATGAATGAATTTATTTTTGGTAGCAACAATGATGAGATGAGTCACAAATTTGCCCAAGGAATGTCAAAATAATTTGAAATGTCAATGATTGGAGAGTTTCCTATCCTTCTTGAACTTCACGTAACTCAAACCGATGTTGCAGTATTCATAACACAAACAAAGTACCTCGAGTAGATGCTTAAGCAATTTGGGATGGAAGAATGTGTTGTTGTAAGCACACATATGATTATAGGTTGTAAGCTGAGTAAGGATGATTATTCTCCTACACTAGATGCAACACTCTATAGATCAATGATTGGAGGGCGTCTATATCTGACAACTTCATTACCAAACACTATGCAAGCACTATGAATGGTGGCAAGATTCCATCCAATCCTTAAGGAATCACACATGCATTAGAGGAAATTTCAGCCTAAAAGTGCCCATGAAATTTTCACATACATAATATGTAAAACAATAAAAATCCTTTAAATTTAGAAATAGATACATGCAAATATTTTGGAGGGACAATATAAAAAACTACTTTTTTAATGGTAGTTTTGGCTTATCTTGTTATAGGTTTACTCAAATTTTAAGTGTAGACACTCGTTGGATGCATAATTTAATTTTGCATCCAATGATTGTCTACACTTGAAATTCGAGTAAACATATAAGGAGATAAACTAAAAATGCAATAAAAAAACAATTTTCTTATTTTCCCTCCAAAATTCATTTCTTATTTTATTATTTTTCCTTGGGAGGCCACTTTAAGGATTAAATTTCCTCTAATGCAAGTAGTGAAAAGAATATTTAGATATCTAAAGGGGACTCTTGATTTTGGACTATGGTACCATAAGAGAATAAATATTACTTTGATGACATATACTGATGTAGATTGGACAGGAAGCGGTGATGACAGAAAAATCGCCAATGGAAATGCATTCTCCTTAAGAGATTGTCTTATATCTTGGCTAAGAAAGAAACATTTGTCTATATCTCTCTCCACAACTGAAGTCAAGTATATAATAGTGGTAGATTTTCGTACACAAATCCTATGGATGAACGAAGTATTGAAGGATATCAAAATAGAAACAAATCAACCTATAACCATCTACCGTGACAATACCAGTGCAATCAACCTCTCAAATAATCCAATCGTATTAAAAAAAAAAGCATATCCAATAAAGTACCACTTTCTCCAAGAATGAGTTGCAAAATAGAACATTAAAATGGAATATGTTGACACTAAGGAACATATTGTAAACATCTTCACAAAACCCTTACCTCGAGAATCATTTGAATATATTCATGAAAATATGGGGGTCATCTCTCTTGCATCCTAATGGAGCATCCCTTTACTATTTATTTCAAAGGAGCTGAACATGAATATAGGTGGAATAACATGATAACAGGGGGAATAACACAATGACAAATGGAGTAGTATGTTGAGGAATGATTCCATCAATAACAAAGGGGGAGATTGTAGGAGAAAGTAATTTCTATTTATGTCAAAGGGATTCCAGATGAGGAAGAAATTTACATATGCTTAAAGAGGACTTTAAGACCTTACAAATGAGTATTTACATGCCTCGTAACTCCTCTCCATTGAGGAGAAATGGATTTTTCAAGTGGAGAAACTAGATTTTTGACCTTTGTCAAGTCAACTTACTTAATAACAAGTTAGATCCTCACCCCAACAAACTTGTCTAAAAATTCATTTTAAAATTAAAATAAAACTAATTTTGTGAGTGGCCATTCTGTAGGTGATTGTTATGATACTAACATTGTTATGTTAAATGCTCTGCTCAATGATCATAATTGATGCAGTTGGAGTCCTTTGCATAGGCCCATGTGGGAGGGGCGGGGGGGGGAGAGAACAAATTCCAATTAATATTATTATGTTTCCTTGTAAAAATATTTTACTATGCGGAGGGTGAAGTACATGTGGGAGAATGAGGGTCCTTTGCATATGTGGCGGTTATTTGACACTAACACTGTTTTCTTACTGTTTTAGTCAATGTTTCTAGAATTGATGTCATTGCAAGTCCTTTGCATGGGGGTGGGGTTTCTAAAAAAAATTCGAATTAATATTATTATGTTTTATCCTACAAGCATATTAATATGTAGAGGGAAAAATATGTACATGAGAACAAGAAATGTTTAGGGGAACGAGGTCCTTTGCATAAGTGGGGGTGCTATGACACTGACATTGTGGCCGAAAGTGAATATTTTATTATGCAGAGGATGAAGTGATTTCATATATTAGATGTCAATGCGTGACTTAGATGCCTTATTGCTTTCATGCATTTTAAGTAGGCTTGTTGGTTGTGAAATAAATTTTTTAATGTTCATCTTGAAATGATTGGTCAAAGCTGCATGGAAATATTCAAACTAATATCATTTTTTTTACCCAATACTAAGTGCATTAGGGATTTTATAGTTTTCAGTTGAACTTGTAATATGCAATATTAAATAAACTATGTTTTCAATCTATGTGAGGAAGAAGTGTTGTGCGTTAAAATGAATATGTGAACCATACAATGAGTGAGTTAATTGAGTAGCAATTTGTGTCATGAAAAATTTGGTATATGTCTAAAAAAATGAACAATGTATGAAACACCCCCATGTTTCCTTGTGTGAAGCTTGTACTGTACAAAGAACAAAGTATGTTCCAGAGAACAGGGGTGCAAAGATGAATTTATTCTACAGAGGGGAAATTGATTTTAAACTCTTTTCTATTCATTTTTTTTATAGATCTAGCTGTGTGGAACAACAATTACATAAAGATGTGAATATCTATGGAATGAAGGAGGACAAGATATGTGCGAGAGAATGGGAGTGCACAAATGAGTTTATTCCATTGAGATATAATTAATTTTAAATTATTTTCCATATAAAACTTTTATAGATCTAGCTGTGCGAAATAGAAATTGCATAAAGCTATGAATATGTGTAGAATGAAGGATGCGAAAATGATCTTTTAATTGTAACACATTTTAACTCTTTTAGAGTTAGTACATGTGCACTTTGACCCACCTCATTTATTAATCTAGTTATCTTTGTGTAATTAGGCATACTTAATTTTTTTATTAGTATACCCTGTGGAGTATGGAGCTCCATACAATGAAAGCTTGAAAGCTTCATTCACAGTCTAACACAAGACGAGTAGTTATTTTATTATTCATTGATTTTACGAAGTGAGAACGTCCACATAATGAAAGATTGAAAGCTTCCTCTACATAATTGATTTCCTCTATAGTCTCGTGCATATGCATTTGTGCTAATTTTGAAAATATATGTTAATATTAATATTTTAATGCTTTGAAAATCATGTTTCTAGATTTGATATTTTAATGCTTGTGTCATTTTCTCATTTTGTTTGCACATTGGTACATTGATTGAAGACGTGTGTAGGTGTGTAGTCAGTGAATTGGATGCTGAGAGGAATGGTATTAACCTGCAACAATGTTTTCTATTAATCAGTAGACAAACATCGAGGTGATAAAATTTTTGGATAACAGCATTTTCTCTATAACGTTTTTCAAATGTAAAATAGTAGCAGGTGGTGACTTATAGGGAAATGAGTCTACAAACATTTGAAATTGCTAGTACAGTGAGGAAAAATGATATTTGTAATGATACAAATAACTCATTTAATTATTATTACATTTTTTGAGTAATAAAATGTTTAACATTCTCTATTTGAAGTATATTTCATTTGTAGTGTTGCAGTCCTGCACACAAATTTCTTTTCGACAAATTTTGTTTCACACACGTGTTATTTCTGCTTACATTTGTTAATCAAATAATAATTATAGGACAAACATTGGGATGATAAAAATATCTCGATGCCAGCTTTATCTTCAATACAAAGATTTCGTGACATATGTCAGACACAAAAACGTAACATGTGGTGATTTATAGGGAAATAAGTCGACAAAATTTTGCGATTGTTAATAGAGAAAGGAAAGAACCTATTTCCTCATATCAATAGGAACATTTTATTATTGACTACATATTTTGAATAGTGTATGATGTAACATTCTCTTTTTACAATTTGCATTTAAAAGCTTGTTTTGTGTGAGCTTTTGGTGCCTTACATAAAATTTTATCTCTAAAGTCGAGGTTACATAACATCATATCCTCGACTTCAATAGTGTTTATATGGAATTTATATTAATTCATGATTAGTAGAAGTAGTGTATAAATACAAAATATCTATAATACTATCAACATTTAAACCAATTAATCTTTGAAAATTTTCTATTTGCATTTAATATTGACAATTTTTTAGTTGAATATCATGTTCAGAGGTAGTTCAAACTTATTTTATATGGTAAATTCTTGTTTCTTATGACATGTATAAATGTGATATTAAAGTAGTGGAAAGGTGCAGAGTAAATGCACGCAATGGTGGTTAGCTTTGGTATGTTCAATTACTAACTATTGAGCGTGTAGTGTGTAACAATTTTGACACAAGTAATAATAATAGTTGTGGGAGAACAAGTGTGCAGAACAAGGAACATAAAAATTTTCATTGCATTGTTTCACATGTGCGTATGAATTCAATATTATTGAATTTCATAGCAAGAATATGTTATTAGAAGTTAAAATTCGAATACTAGAAATGTTAGGCTTTTTAAAAAATCTATAAACATATACTGATAAGAGCTTTTCCTTGTGTGAGGCTTATTATGAACATATTTATGTGGGGTTTGGCTAAATTGTAAATGATGTCTAATTAATTAGCATAATGTATGCAAATATACAAAGTGTTAGTTTTTGTTCCTTAACTTTTGTTGTTTGCTCAAATTCGTTGGTTTTTTTTTAATGAATTCTAATGTTAAATGACATTTTCCCTCAATATAGTAGATATTTCAAATGCTTGCTAGTTTTTTTTGCCTAAAATAGTGTCTAAAACATGTTACAGAATATTTGTATCGAAGATAAAATTGTCATTTAGATTTTTTTATCATTTCGATGTTTGTTCTCTTATTAACAAAAAACATCATTGTGGGTAAATATCATTGCTTTTGGCATTCAAATTACCAAGTATGTATGTGCACATGTCTTTATTGAATGTACGGATGCACATAATGTATCAATGTTTCCCATCTTTGTTGTGCACATACATTCTCCCATAGAACAATACTTGTTCACATGAATTAAAAAGACAATTAAGTTAATATTGCACAATAATAATAAGTATTTAATCTAAGAAAAATATTTGTTATTTCTAGTTTACAAATCACTCTTTCTAGTTGTGCATGTTACATTACGAATTAAAGTTTATGTTTCTAGTAATTAAAATAATTTCATGTCTACAGAATAAAGTACCCTATACACCCCATCATGCTCACATATTTCATTTTGCATAGATTCCCAACTTTATGCAACCACTCTTTTACACAACTAAAAATTTACAGGCTTGACGTAGGAATTTGATTCATAGCTATATGAAATTGTGCTTCCACACAACTAAATAAATAAAATTTTTAAATAGAAGAATTGAAAGCTAAATCCTTTGTGTGGAATAAGGTCCCCACTGTATCGAAACTGCATGTCAAGTTGTGCGGGAGATAGGTACACAGAAGGAATGTGCATAGGAATATATTCGACTTTGTTTTGTTGGCTCAAACACATATTGAGAATTCAATTTGTGCCATAATGTTCAAAATGGAGTGTCAAGTCATTTGCAAATCAAATTTGGTTCAATTTTACATGGTAGTGGGGGCTACTTGTCAAGTCGATTCGTCGTAGAAGGTAGCTGAATATGTATTCTCATACTATTTATTTATGAATCTACTTACACAGTTTACTATTTATAGTGATTATTGATATTTTTAAGCTACTGCCATGATCACAACCATAGTTTAATGAGACTTCAAATTTTCTCGAAAAAATAATGGAAATTCTAACATGTTCTTGATAAAATATGACAATTTTTTTTTTAACTCCAGGTTACAACTGTAAACTTTCAAGATCTTGGGTGTCGTCAGGTTTTTTTGATGATGTTAAATCCATTTCCACAATAAAATACATGATTTAAACATTCGTACTGGGTGCTTTTGAGAAGTCTTTGATTTTAGAGAATTTGTTAATATCTATGCAAATAATTTCGATTCAATAAAAAAAAAAATTAATATAAGAGCAATGAAGGTTCCTCTAAATCCAAAGGAATTCAAATGGTTACTCAAGTTATCAGAACCAAACAAGTTTTTATAATTTTCTGATGCGAATAACTTCCTATAGTTAGAAGCAGGCAAGATTGACATTGCGCGAGAATTCATTTCTCCAAATTTGAGGTTCTTTCTGATCTTTCTCTGCTAGATATTTCTTTGTTTAGGAAACCATTTATGGATTTGTGTTAGCTCTTTTCACACATAATAGGCCAAGAAAGTGCAGCACATGTTTCGAAAAGCATTTTCTATGTGCTTTATGAGACGTACAAAAATAACTATATTTTTCGTTTGGGCTGATGTCATTTTCAATGAATTCGCTATTCAATTAGATAGAATATCCAAGAACACAAATTCTTTATGATGGGATTTCTTCTAAAAACTGTCATGTTAAGGCATATGTTTGATGGTTTACCTTGTAATCCTAAATTCGATTTTAGCGAGGAACCAATGTAGTTATGGTATCCTATATCATGGAAGCATAGAACATATTTAAATTTTTCTTTAATTCAATATGTGTTTGTAAGGAAAGTCTATTGCATGGTAACTGCAAAAGCGCTCCTCGAATATCTAACAAAGGTTGAGGTTTTTCCTATCTGGAAAAGTGGAACATAAGGAAAGATAGATAAATACAATTATTCAAACTTATGGTTTTGAAGATAGGCCATTTCCCCTACAGAAGTTTCTTCTTGATAGGTAGTCTGTAGGAAATATTATTGTTGGATACTTGCATTTGAACAAAAAAGAAAAGATAAATAATTTATTTTTCTTTTACTGTTGAAGAAGTCGTTGTGAATAATACATCTCACACTAACATTCTTGCAAAGTCTTTAGATGCTTTTAACTTAAGTGAAGCTGAAGCTATTGAAGGCTTAGATAGAGGAAAAATTTTCATGGAACACTTAGAGTCTATTAGGTATGGGAACTTATTTCCAAGAACTAGAGATCATAGTGAGGAAGTTAGAATGTATCATAAAAGCATCAAAAAATACTAGTAGGTGCTGAAAAGATCCCTGAAAAATAGATCATCATCATGGAGAAAGATACAAGAAAAGAGGCACAAATTCTATGAGACAATCTCAATCTCTCATACGCAGTGTTGATATGAGTTCATCTACCAACCAGAAAAGAAAAAAAACCACTGCAAGAGAAAAAATCGTTGGCGATGGGCTATCAGGTGTTGGGGATGACAAAGAACCTCTTCATAGAGTAACAAGAAAAAGAGTTCACACGACTGAATCAACTAGATCCAAGAGTCCATTTAAAATAGGGATCATTAAAGAGGCCATGAATATGGAAGTTGGTAGTGCTATACTACCTAATTGGGTTAGTATGTGTTTGCAAGAAAACCAAAAAAAATGATGGAGAAAATTTCCGAAGAGGTCATAACTGAACTTTCTATCACATTGCAAGATAAAAATTGTGATAGGGGAAGTAAAAGGTTGAGGATTGAAAGGGTATAACTTTGAAACAAAAAGGTTGCTGATTGAGTAGAAATAAGTTTTGATTTATCTTGGGTTGTGATGCCAAGGATGATGAAATTGCGTCAAGCTACTTGTGACATTCTTGCATAGTTTGTTAGTGGACGACAAGAAAAGAAAATGAAGTTGAAGGCAAAAATAAAATATCTAGAAGATACTTTGAGCTTAGGTCCTTTGTTGAAGACTCCATTATCAATACATAGACCACCATTTGGAATTTCTAGTCCCGATGAATCTGAAGAATTAATAAACCTGTCAATCTTCTTAATGCAATGGAATTGTATATAATTAGTAATATATCTTAAAGATTACAAATTATTAAATCTGCATGGAAAGAAACTTTCGATTTGCAGCATTTAAAGCATATAACTAATTCTTCTGTCAATTTGGTCAAAACTGAGCTCAAGGGAGACAAGGAATTCATAAACAATGACCTACTAAATTTTAGTCGAAAGCTTAATTTAATGTCAAAAAGAAATGATAAACAAGGGTTGCCAGATATTGATGAAATGAAGCATATCAAGGCTGCAGGGTAAGAGAAAATAAAAAGATTATAGGACATTATTTTTTAGTGTGGAGGCATAGAAAATAGAATAAACGATGTGTATCTCAAGGCACTAGAAAATGTTTTGGATTTAAATTGTCCATGCATTACATATGAGCCTAGATTAATTGTAAAATACAAGTTGATCATTGAATTGGAGAAGCTGAAACAATCACAGGTAACCGATTCGATGATATAACTGATTTTAATGTAATGGAAATTAGCAAATGGATAATTACTTTTGTTATTGTTGATGAAGATTACTCTACCTTGGCTTCACAATTGCAAGAAGAAACTAGAGCAATTGAAGAGGAGATATTCAATGAATGTGTTAAACATGAAGTTATTGTCACTCCGACAAAAGAATTCATTGAAGCTAAAGTAAATGAATTCTTTGTAGAAAACATGATTTTGAGGGATCGCTGATAGCTAAACAATATTGGGATATGATTTTTCATATTGTATGTGTTTTAATGCATTGGAACATTTGTTTTTATATTCATAGTATTTAGCTATTGAAGTTTTCTCGGTATGTTATGATGGAATAGTCTAAAACCTAAATGAACTTTCTTGTTTTTTGTTGTAGATGACTTTTATATATTACTATTTACGGGATCCCAATCCCAATTTCAATCCCCATTGGGACGAATGGATTTACTTTTTTGAATTAAGCATTAGCATTTTGATAAATGCTTTATGTAACAAAGGCTTTTTTTCTGGACCACAAGTCTGTAACCATACCTTGTTTGAATTTTGGTTATTGTCTTTTCTCTCTCTCAGTCTATTTACCAATTATGCAAACAATTCTGAGATAAAGTTTTGCATGGGATGTTGTATAGGCCTAAATTTTGGCACGTTGTACAAAAAACAGTAACTGAACATGTGTTTTCCACTATTTGCTTTGAGGTTTTATATATTAGTTAATGTTTTGTAATTCATGATAATTAAAACAGATTTATTTTTTCTCTATCCTAATAAAGAAATTGTTTACCAGCTATATCACGATTTTTTAGATAATATTTTGAATGTGAACCTTGTATTACTATGGATTCTATAAAATTATTCAAGAACATTGGTTGAATATAAGTTCATGAAACTATGCTTTTGAGCTTTTATATTCTATGTATAGGTGTGAAATTGTTCACCATAAAAATGAATGTTTAGGAGGAGTTTTGGTTTAGAGATATATATTCCATTTGTAATGTTTATTTTAATGATAGATATAGTGATTAGAATTTGAATCTAAATACAATTGTTGTTACTGTAACTATGTTCATTATTATTGAAGGCATGTGAAGCATAAAGACTCATTAATATGTTTGAATTATGTTTACATCGGAAATGAACGTTTGGAAAAAGTTTTGTGCAGTTGTCATTTCATTGTAAGATTTTAATTACATCTATGGTGAATCTGAAATACAATTATAGTGGGGAAGATGTTTGATCACCTGTTGAAAGCTGCTCAAGTAGAAGATGATTATTTGTCCCAATGTCTTAGTAGGAACCATGTAACAAAACGGGAGTTTAAAACTACAAGTCAATTGTTAAGGGGCTTTAGAATGAAAGTTCAATAACATACCCAGGATTTTCCAATTGTGCAAAAGTAAGCCTATTGCCTAGAGTAAAAGCCCACAAATGTACATTGATTATGACAAATCATATTTGTTTTATATAAATTTTATCACTTGTAAAAAAAGAGGGACGAGACAACGAAAATTATTTTGCCTAGGAATGAAATAAATCTAAAATTATAAAAAATAACAATAAACTAATGGGTTTATTTTTTCAAAGCATTGTGCAAAACCATATTTATTTTGCAATAGTTAAGCGAATAAATAATCTTAAGTAATTTAGTTATAAACATGTACACTTTGTCTTTAAAGCAGTAAGTATTAAAATAACTCGGCTAGATAAGAAACCTGTTTCAGATTGGGGTGCAAATATTCTCTTGTGTGAAGCTCATATTAAAGCTTACACTATGCACACGAAGCTTTCTCTATGTAATGAAAGAATTTATTAAACAACTATAAACCTAAAAATCATAAATATAGATTAAATTAATTTAACTTTATGACGGAATAAAATTTTTTTGATAATAAATTTTATCAATTTCAAAAAAGAATTAATATTGTTATTACGAATGCAAATTTTTTTATTTTTTAATACATGCAATAAAGCTTTGTCCTAGTAAATTGAGAAATATAATTGTATGTAGAGTTTTGATTATACAGAGGAAGCTTATCCCTATTTCAATTGGATTCTATGTTTTTTCTTGAAGTTTTAATAATTTCATTCATACATAATTATTTTCTTTCGATTATGTTTGTCAAAGAATGAAATTTGTAACATTCTCTCTTTGCACAATATTTTTGAATACTATATTCATTTGTGATAAGCATCTTTTTAATGCATGTGAATAGTTATTGTTGTGTGGGAGAACGGGTGTGTGAAGCAAGGAATAGAAACTTTAATTCTTAGTGCAACAAAAGCTTTCAATGGAAATGTAACGTTTTTTCATATAAATTTCCCATAAACAGGTTTCTTTCCCGTACCATTTTTGCTTCTTACATTTGTGAATTAAATACTAATTATCGAATATTCAA
>APFE030713813.1:3229-27110 GCA_000404065.3 Pinus taeda
GTATCTCTGCAATTTGAGGAAAAGGAAGGCCAGGGTTTTGCAGACATCATTGGGATTCTTGTGGAATCTTGTGTTGATGGTGTGTTCTCTTATTGTAATTTTAAGTGTGTTTATGTGTTCCATATCTTTCTTTACTGCAGATTATTAAACAAATGAAGTGATAAAGTTTGAATTCATGCATGTCATGCTCAGCTTTCAAATTTGTTTAATGTTTATGTTTTCCACTTTCTAAAGAGGATTCAAAGTCATTGTTTGCCATCTTTAGCTTTTCCTCTTTCCTCCTTGATCATCCATCTCAGCTAAAAGCATCAGCACAAACTCCTACCTTGCCCCAAAGACCCACCTGCAAAAACTGAGCTCAATCCCCGCACCCTAAATTGCAGATCCTCAACTTGCCACCAAAAAACCCCAAAAAACCCCCAAATCAACTTTCAAATCAGTTTACTAGCCTAATATCTGTGTTACCTTGATTGGTCATCTCTTCCCATTGAAAATTTAACGAGATTGACCGGAGAGAGCCTTCTCATACCCCGTAGGGCTAGCTACGAGGTGAAATGGTTTGATGTTGCCTTGAAGGTTTGTCTTTCTCAGCCTGAGGTGAAATCTCAAGCGCTAACAGAACTCCCTAACACTCCCTGGCATGCATTGGCACACCTTAACACTTGGCACATCTTGGTATGTCGCCCTGGAACTCTAACATTCCTTGGCACTACCTAGCATAACTTTTCACTCCCTCCTTAGCAAACCTAGAACTTGTTGACACTCCATATCACACACTCTTATTCATTCATTTTCATGCATTTGAAACTAGTTCTCCCTTGTGTTTCCTCAATACTCCATAACAATCAATGGCATGCATTGGAACACCCTGGAACCTGGAACATATTGGCATGTTTTCCTAGACTCTAGCATGCTTTAACACTACCTATCATACCTTGTCACTCCCTCTTTAGCACACCTGGAACTCACTGACTCTTCCTGTCACAAAATCTTAATTGTTCATTTGCATGCATTATTTTCACCTAGTTCTCCCTTGTGTTTCACTAGAATGCCTTGTCACTCCCTCCTTAGCACGCTTAACATTCGTTGACACTCGTTGACACTCCTTGGTACACCCTCATATTCATTCACTTCCATGCATTTTTAACTAGTGATCCCATGTGTTTCCTTAGTACTCCCTAGCACGCCTTGGTATGCATTGTCACCCTCTAGCACACCTTAGCACTCTTTGACATGCCCTATCACTCTAGAGCATGCATAACAATCCCTAGAGCACATTGGAACTTAGAAATTCTTAACATGCTTAGCATGCATTAAGATGCCTTGGTATGCTTTGTCATGTGTTGGCATGGTTCGACATGGCTTAAGATTAAATTTATTTGAGATCAATTATCGAAAAGTAGGAGAAAAGTGACAAAGGAAGATTTGGCACTTAGAATGCACTAACATTTGGCACTTATAATGCACTAACGCTTGGCACTTGGCATGTATTGGCACCTAATGTTGGTGTGCCTAACATGCCCCTCCTGGATAAGGTAAATTAATGAATTAATAACCCTCTTATGTGTTTATTTCCTTGTAGTTTAACTTTTTTCTCCCTTTTGTTTCCTTGACAATTGCTGACACACATTGCCACACCCTTGCACATTTTGGCATTCCTTAGCACTTGGCACATCTTAGCATGTTTGACATGCCTTAACACTATCTGGCACATGTTAACATGCCCTAGCATCCCGTATCACACCTTAGCATTGATGCCCTCACAACTAGCCTTACATTTTTCGCGACATGGGAACACAATCAAGTTCTTATCCACTACAATTCATGTGACATTGGCCTACTTTAGCCATAGAAACTTGACCAATTGGGCCTACTATAACTAGACCATGCCTTGTTCACTTAAGAACTACCTATAACTCATATTAGGCCACTCATGCCCGAGCTCAACTTGTCCCACTT
Source organism: Pinus taeda (assembly GCA_000404065.3). Classification (NCBI taxonomy): domain Eukaryota; kingdom Viridiplantae; phylum Streptophyta; class Pinopsida; order Pinales; family Pinaceae; genus Pinus; species Pinus taeda. The sequence continues at coordinate 5,189 of APFE030713813.1, forward strand.
AAGAAGTTACCAAGACAAGGATCACATATGGCCATGGCCATAAAATAACTAAGTAACACAACTTACAATTAGGGAATATTTCACATGTATATCTAGTTTATATAAATATTAGAGAAATGAATGAGAGTTTGCAAGAACCACAAGATTCTAGGAGTCAAGCAAGCTCACAAAAAGACAAGAGGTCCCTCAAGCAAGATAAGAAGGATAATAAAGTATCACCAATGTATTATGGTCCATATAAGGTGTCAGGTTCCTATACCAATAGGTGTCATATATCATGATTGACTGGGTTTAGCTCTGAAATATGCACATACCTTTGCTTGTTGCAAATGTTTTCCATATTTGTAAAAAATCAAAAAATTAAAAAATGTAAAGAGGGTATGCCCTAGAAAAAGAATAAAAGGGTAAAAAGAATAAAGAAAAGGCCAAAAAAGGAAAGAAAATGAACCCCAACAAAAAGAAAAGACCATGAAAGTGTGCATTTCTAAATGCCACTATTATTTACTTTTATGTATAATAAAGATTGTGTGAAACTTGTAACCTATGCCACAATCCATGTAACCAAACAATTTAATCTTGGTTATTCCATGTTTTCAATTTCATGTTTATAGAGATAGAGAATAAAATATGACCAAACTATTTAATCTTGGTAGATAAGTAGATAGGTAGAGTGAATAAAAGGAGCTCAACAGTTTAATTTGAGCTCTTGGATGTAATAAGGTTAGACTTAGATAGATATATATATATGTAAAACAAAAGAAAGTTTGATGAGGGTTTGCCAATCTAAGTGCACCCTAATAAAGAAGTAAAAATGCTAGGTTAAGTAGGTAGTGTAAGTAGATGATGGTTGCAGAATAACTGTGTGATGAATGGTTGAGTTTAATGCTTAAATCTTTTGCTTTCATCACTTGGACAAAGCATAACTCACATTGAAGACAACACATCAAGGAACCAAAGTCAAATTAATTAACTTCCTTACTCCATTTTTCCCTGAAATTCACTAATTCCCTAAGTGCTAAAGGTAATTGCCAAAGTTAAAGGGGCTTAGAGCATTTCTTTGACTATTGGAGGGACCGGAACCTTGGCCCAATAATTTGAAATACCTAAAGTACTTAAAACCCCTTCATTAATATTACCCCCCCATAAAATCACTCATTCCTTTGATAAAATTTTTCCTAAGTAAAATCCTATTTTACTTAGGTAAATTGAATAATTCCCCATAAAAACCCTTTTATGCATTTTAACCTAAGTTAATATGTTGTATGATGAAGTACTTTCGGAAAACATTAGACTTAGTGCTTTTCCATTCGTTTAGTCATATTAACCACTAATGTTATTATTATGTAATTCCCGAATAAAACAACATTACCTGCGCTCGTATTATTATATTATACAAAACCCCAAATTTTTACATATCCTGCTTCGATGGTTAAATATAACCATAAATCAAATAATAAATGGGATTAATTAGCTAATATGTAGTTAATTAAGAACCCGACCTCCCCGCCATGCTAATGAGAATTAATTAAGTCATTAGGACTAATTAATAACTCAGCAACCAGTCAAATCGCCCCCGATATGATTAAGTCTTTTAATTAATATCAGGCCCGCCCCTGTTATACATCAGTCATGTCATTGCCTCGACTACCGTCCGATCGGACCCTTTAGATCTAACGGCCCTCGCTCATATCGCATAGGCCTTTTGTTCAACCTTTAGCGCGCGATGTGAGCGGTTTTGTGAACAATGTCGATGCTACGTGTCGAGCAACGTATGGAATCGCGTGGCTCCCCCCAAATACCACTTACCCTCCATAAGCGGTGCGACGAAATCCTCTTACCGCCTCCTTCTAACGACAAAATGTCAAGTCACCCCTGCTAACATAACCCGTCTGAGTCACGAAACCCGCCAAAAACTTTGACTTTGCATAAAAACAAAGTTAATTCATTTTTCGTCCTTATTCTGAAAAACTCATGCATGCAACGAGTACGTAGAAAATGACCAACTCATACCCAAAACCATCAACCACCCTGAAAGTTGCTGCCCAAAGCCGCTCCAGTCTACGGTGTGTTTCCAAGTCAACTAGTACACCATTACCAGTCGCTCCATTACAGGTAATCAAAAGACCGCAACCTTGGATAAACAGTCTTAATACTAGTCATAAGACCTGTTTACTCCGAGATTGTTATCAAATCTATTCAAATAGAGATGGAAGGTAAAAGGACACAGTAAGGAACAGTCAAAGTGTATCAGGGTTAAAGAGTATTAGATTGAAGACCAAGTCAAGTAAATTAGCTACCATGAAGATAAACAACAAAGAAGACAGTTACAAAGCATAGCATAAAAATTCATGTCAAAGTGAAGACAGATGAAAAAACAGAGCAGTAAAAGTAAATAGTAAACAGTAAAAAGTAAAAGTAGGCATGGAGACACCAAGGGTTAAACAAATATGAAAAAAAATTCACCAGCAACAATGAAGTTTATCCAAAGTAAAAGTGAAAAACAATCAAAAGAAGTTTAAGGTTAAAAGATGAAATTAGAGCAAAAATGGTACATTCTTCAGAAATTTCCTGTTTCAGTCATAGTTTTGCAGAAACTATTGTGGCCAATACAAAAAGTGTTTCGAGAAATTAAAGGATTTTTTTGTTCCTAACAGGCCAATCTACAAAAACCTATCTCACTTTTTACATAGGTATTACCAAAAGTAAGATAAGTGCATGTCTTCACAGCCTACTTTTCAGTGTGTGCAAAGTCCTGTTTTTGACATCTTTTTGCAGAGAATATTGTGAATAGCTGGAGCTAAATTTTTGGAAACTGAGAGAGGTTTATCTTAAAAAAATTCTTATCTACAAAAACCTCTTTCACGTTTTACATATCTGTCACGGATTGAGTTTGCAGAATTTCTGGGCAGAATGCACAAAGGAAGGATGCAGTTAGTGACTGGGATGCCTCATCATCAACTAAGAGTTGCTATCAAATTCGACTTTCCCTTCTTTGTCACCATAAATCCATAGAAATAGTTCCAAATAGATTCATTAGTTTTGAAGGTCCTTTATTCAAGTTCTATTATTGTAAAATAGTTTGAGATATTTGTAAACCAATCTTGATATTTTTTTCAAGATATTTCAGTTTAGAATTAGTATAAATACTTCTTCATTTGAAGTATTTTAGGGTGGATTCTTAGATATTTCTATAGACAATATACTTTTGGAATTGAAGTGCTGTTAAACAACTTTTGTATAGCTGGCTGGAACAAAGTAATAAAGCAAAGGAATTTTACAGGATACCTGTGTCAAACGAGAAACAAATAAGTATTCTACATCTTCTGTTTTTACATTTTTCTGGTTTATCACATGTGTTTCATATCTGAATGATAAACGAAAAATTATATTTTAGAAAGTACTTTACTACATTCTGTCTTTAAAATCATTTATATTCTTAATGTTTTCTTCTAAGCTATCATAGGTAGGGAATTATTAATTGCTCCCTGCTTCTTAGTTTGTGACTGTGACCATTTAACAAAAAAATCTTAATTGTTTTTTGTTAATGAGCACCCACTTTCCCTCATCTTGAACTTTGTTGAATGATTCTTAATTGCCCTTCCTCCCTTTCAAGACCATTATCATTTGTCTCTTGTTTAGCTATGTTTCCCAGTGAGATTCTCCTTTATTAAATCAACCTGATCTAGTTAAGCCATCTTCAGTTGACTCCATAGCCCAATGGCCTGAAATACCTTGTTCTATCCATTTGCTCTTGAATTCCACCACCAAACAAAATCAAAACCCCCCAAGCTTTCATAACTAGCCTAATATCCCATAAACAAAGCTAAATCATAAAGAGAGAGCCCTCTCCGAGTACAGATTGGCTAGATTCTGTACTTAAAAGATTGGTTTGTGGTTACCTCGAAAATTTCTTTCTTTAACCTTGGGAAAATTCTGAGTGATAATATAGTGGCGACTCCGCTGGGGAGAACTAACATTTTCTTCAGAATTGTTTTACAGGTTTAGATCTGATCTATGATGGTGGACAATGATCAGACACACAAAGGTTAAAATAATCCACCTGGCGACTCCAAATCAATTTCACAATCAAGACTCCATTGGAGAAATGAACCTAAAAGAACATGTGAAAAGATCAGACTTTTAACTTGCATTGTTATCCAAGACATTATGTTCTTTCTCATTGATAAAGTTTTTCAATGTATATTGTATTTTAGAGAAGATTTCAGATTACATTTTTATTATTTTCCTTTGAAAAATGTAGATATAAAATCTCCTTACACATTTGAGCAACATTCTTCTAATTCTTATGAAGATTATTTTCCAATTGAGGAGAACCAAAAAATTAAGACTAATCATACAATCCCTGTACATATTCCAGTACCTCATAAAGTTCCTGAGAGATATAAACCATTCATTTTACCTCCTACACTCCATGCTTTCCCTAACGATTATCCTAAGTGACTCCCTAGGTTTGATGGAGAGAATGGTATCACTACCCAAAAACATATTCAAACTTTTCAGGATTATCTTAACTTATTTGAAGTAGATGAAAAGGATGTTAGTATTAGGCTTTTTTCTCTTTCTTTGCAAGACAAAGTCAAGAGTTGGTTCAAAACCCTGCCTGAAGCAAGCATCTCAAATCTCGAGCAGTTTCGCAAACTCTTCCTTGATAGATGGATAATTAAAGTCAATCTTCTCGTAATCATAGAAGAATATAATTATTTAAAAAGACATCCAGATGAAACAATACAACAATTTTCAGACAGATTTAATCAAGCCTATTATTCAATACCATTAAATATTAGACCTCCCCCTGGTTAAGCTCTTTTGCATTACCTAAGAACATTTGATTCAGAGATAGAATTTCATCTAAGAGAAAGAAACCCCTCAACAATGGAACAAATGCAGAATATGGCAGTAGATGTAGAAGTTAATCTGCAAATTAGAAGAGAAAAGTTGAAAGCAGAGAAAGAGGAAAAACTCGACATTTTGATAGAGAAAACAAAGGAAATGATGCACAAGATCACCATGAAAGTTGAATTTTTTGTTCAAAATCACCATGACACATTTGTTTCACAAAATGAAGATGTTGACAACCATGAACAAATTCTTGTTAATTCCAACTACCATAAATCTGAAGATAGAGTTATAGAACCATATGTGGAGAGCCAATCTGCTGATCTAATATGTACATTTTGTGACAATACTTCTTATGATGATGTGCCTAAGCTTGATCAATATAATAATGATTATGTCTCTCAAATCCAAATTAACCTTGTAGAGGAATTAGAAGCTAATTTGAGGAATAAGGAAGTTCAGGTTTAGCAGCTTGAAAATAGTGATCAGCTTGTTCATTTAAGCTATGAGAATGAGGAGGAAAGTGCAGAAAATTTTGAAATCAGTGAAGGAAATTTACCATTTTGTTTTGCTTCGTTTTAGTTTATCAGAGATAACTATCATGCAACTAGAAATCAAATGTCAACAAGTCTTGATATTAACTATCTAGAGGGCAATCAAATATTTGTTCAAGACTTTTCATATCTAGATTTGCAGCCCCAGAATTCCATTGAATGTCAGGTTGCAGAAGAAGACTTGGAAGTTGGAACATATGATCAAATGATCCAAGATGATTCCATGCCTCTTTGTTTTGAATCATTTCAATTTTTAAAGGAAATGTGGTATAAAATTTTTAAAGAAAAGGAGGAGCAGCTTGTGGAAATCTATGAAGTTCCATTTGAAGCTATATGTAATAAGTTGCAGCAATCCTTCCAAGTTCTTTATGATCCAATAGCTGATAGGTTGAATGATGAATGCAATCAGAATTTTTCTCCATTAACAAACTATGAAGGTCAAAATCAAGATGATAATGGTTTCACCGGACGGACATTACAATTAGTAGAAATATCATCACAAAGATCAGTTGAAAACATGCAAGGTGATAAAGATAAAAGTGATATTTCAGTTTCATGGCATGCATGCCATACACAACAGATGTGCAGTTGTTTGAATAAGTTCAAGAAAAGTGTATATATTTTACAAGATCCTTTTGTACAGTTTTTAGATTCAACAAAGGAGATTGGGAATTTCCTTATCTTCTCAAAGGTTAACAAAGCTATATTTGATTTCAAGATTTCATTTTTAACCACCCACAAGCACAAGAAACAAAAATCACCAATGTATATGATGCTTGAGTGGTTGCATCGGTTGTTTCATTTTACCTAACCAGCATCCAGATAGTTGATCAGAGTTAGTAGGTAGGATTCTGGTTTGAATAAATTATGTTTCAATTAGCAAGTATATGTTAGATCAGATTCAAGTTTGTAGAAAAGGCTACAATTTCAGTTCAAGATTTTCAGTCAAAAGATTATACAACAGAGCATACACATGTGTGGGATATGCCCAATGGATCAGGCTACTAGTCGACGGTGTTCTTGACATTTCACAAAGAAATGTCATCCCCAAGTGGAGCCACTATTAGGTTCCTATACCAATAGGCGTCATATATCATGATTGATTGGGTTTAGCTCTGAAATATGTACATACCTTTGCTTGTTGCAAATGTTTTCCATATTTGTAAAAAATAAAAAAATAAAAAAATGTAAAGAGGGTATGCCTTAGAAAAAGAATAAAAGGGTAAAAAGAATAAAGAAAAGGTCAAAAAAGGAAAGAAAATGAACCCCAACAAAAAGAAAAGACCATGAAAGTGTGCAAGTCTAAATGTCACTACTATTTACTTTTATGTATAATAAAGATTGTGTGCAACTTGTAACCTACGCCACAATCCATGGTAACCAAACAATTTAATCTTGGTTATTCCATGTTTTCAATTTCATGTTTATAGAGATAGAGAATAAAATCTGACCAAACTGTTTAATCTTGGCAGATAAGTGGATAGGTAGAGTGAATAAAAGGAGCTCAACAGTTTAATCTGAGCCCTTGGATGTAATAAGGTTAGACTTAAATAGATATCTAGATGTAAAAGAAAAGAAAGTTTGATGTGGGTTTTCCAGTCTAAGTGCACCCTAATAAAGAAGTAAAAATGCTAGGTTAAGTAGGTAGGGTAAGTAGATGATGGTTGCAGAATAAATGTGTGATGAATGGTTGAGTTTAATGCTTAAATCTTTTGCTTTCATCACTTGGACAAATCATAATTTGCATTGAAGAAAGCACATCAAGGAACCAAATTCAAATTAATTAACTTCCTTACTCCATTTTTCCCTGAAATTCACTAATTCCCTAAGTGCTAAAGGTAATTGCCAAAGTTAAAGGGGCTCAGAGCATTTCTCTGACTATTGGAGGGACCGGACCCTTGGCCCAATAATTTGAAATACCTAAAGTACTTAAAACCCCTTCATTAATATTAACCCCCATAAAATCACTCATTCCTTTGATAATTTTTTTCCTATTTTAGTTAGGTAAATTGAATAATTCCTCATAAAAACCCTTTTATGCATTTTAGCCTAAGTTAATATGTTGCATGATGAAGTACTTTCGGAGAACATTAGACTTAGTGCTTTCCCATTCGTTTAGTCATATTAACCACTAATGTTATTATTATGTAATTCCCGAATAAAACAACATTACCCGCGCCCTTATTATTATATTATACAAAACCCCAAAATTTTACATATCCCACCCCGATGGTTAAATATAACCGTAAATCAAATAATAAACGGGATTAATTAGCTAATCTATAGTTAATTAAGAACCCGACCTCCCTGCCATGCTAATGAGAATTAATTAAGTCATCAGGACTAATTAATAACTCAGTGACCAATCAAATCGCCCCCGATATGATTAAGTCTTTTAATTAATATCGGGTCCGCCCCTGTTATACATCAATCATGTCATTGCCCCAACTACCGTTCGATCAGACCCTTTAGATCCGACGGACCTTGCTCATATCATGTGGGCCTTTTGGTCGACCTTTAGCGTGCAATGTGAGTGGTTTTGTGAACAGTGTCGATGCTACATGTCGATCAACGTATGGAATCGCGTGGCTCCCCCCAAATACCAATTACACTCCATAAGCGATGTGATGAAATCCACTTACCGCCTCCCGCTAACGACAAAATATCAAGTCACTTCTACTGACTTAATCCGTCTGTGTCATGAAACTCGCCAAAAACTTTGACTTTGCATAAAAACAAAGTTAATCCATTTTTTGTCCTTATTCTGAAAAACTCATGCATGCAACCAGTACGTAGGAAATGACCAACTCGTACCCAAAACCATCAACCACCCGAGAGTTGCTGCCCGACACCGCTCCAGTCCACGGTGTGCTTCCAAGTCAAGTAGTACACCATTACCAGCCGCTCCATAATAGGTAATCAAAAGACTGGAACCTTGAATAAACAGTCTTATACTAGTCATAAGACCTGTTTACTCTGATATTGTTATCAAATTTATTCAAATAATGATGGAAGGTAAAAGGACACAGTAAAGAAAATTCAAAGTGTATCAGGGTTAAAGAGTATCAGATTGAAGACCAAGTCAAGTAAATTAGCTACCATTAATATAAACAACAAAGAAGACAATTACAAAGCATAACATACAAATTCATGTCAAAGTGAAGACAGATGAAAAAACAGAGCAGTAAAAGTAAATAGTAAACAGGAAAAGGTAAAAGTAAGCATGGAGACACCAAGGGTTAAACAAATAGGAAAATACTTTCATTGGCAACAATTAATTTTATCCAAAATAAAAGTGAAAAATAGTCAAAAGAATTTTAAGGTTAAAAGATGAAATTAGAGCAAAAATGGTACATTCTTCAGAAATTTCCTGCTTAAGTCATAGTTTTGCAACCTATTGTGGCCAATACAAAAAGTGTTTCAAGAAACTGGAGGAGGTTTTTGTTCCTAATAGGCCATTCTACAAAAATATATCTCACATTTTACATAGGTATTACCAAAAGTATATAAGTGCATGTCTTCAAAGCCTATTTTTCAGTTTGTGCAAAGTCCTGTTTTTAACATCTTTTTGTAGAGAATATTTTGAACAGCTGGAGCTGAATTTTTGGAAACAGAGAGAGGTTTATCTCAAAAACATTCTTATCTACAAAAACCTCTTTCACTTTTTACATATCTATCATGGATTGAGATATAAAAGTGTATCATTGGACCCTAAGTTTGCAGAATTTCTAGGGCGGAATGCACAAAGGAAGGATGCAGTTAGTGACTGGGGTGCCTCATCATCAACTAAGAGTTGCTATCAAATTCGAATTTCTATTATTTGTCACCATAAATCCATAGAAATAGTTCCAAATAGTTTCATTAGTTTTGAATGTCCTTTATTCAAGTTCTATTATTGTAAAACAATTTGAGATATTTGTAAACTAATCTTGATATTTTTTTCAAGATATTTCAGTTTAGAATTAGTATAAATACTTCTTCATTTGAAGTATTTTAGGGTGGATTCTTAGACATTTCTGTAGACAATATACTTTTGGAATTGAAGTGTTGTTGAACAACTTTTTTATAGCTGGCTGGAACAAAGTAATAAAGCAAAGGACTTTTACAGGATACCTCTATCAAACAAGAAACAAATAAGTATTCTATATCTTGTGTTTTTACAGTTTTTTAGTTTAAATATTCATATGTGTTTCATATTTGAATGATAAACGAAAAATTATATTTCAGAAAGAGCTTTACTGCATTTTGTCTTTTAAATCATTTATATTCTTAATGTTTTCTTCTAAGCTATCATAGGTAGGGAATTCTTAATTGCTCCCTACTTTTTAGTTTATCACTGTGACCATTTAACAAAAAAATCTTAAAATATTTTTGTTAATGAGCACCCACTTTCCCTCATCTTGAACTTTGTTGAACGATTCTTAATTGCTCTTCCTCCCTTTCAAGACCATTTCACCCTTCTAAGCTATCATTTGTCTCTTGTTTAGTTATCTTGCCCTGTGAAATTCTCCTTTGTTAAATCAACCTGATCTAGCTAAGCCATCTTTAGTTGACTCCATAGCCCAATGGTCTGCAATACCTTGTTCTATCCATCTGCTCCTGAATTCCACCACCAAAAAAAATCAAAACCCCCAAGCTTTCATAACTAGCCTAATATCCCATAAAAGAAGCTAAATAATAAAGAGAGAGCCCTCTATGAGTACAGATTAGCTAGATTCTGTACTTAAAAGATTGGTTTGTGGTTACCTCGGAGATTTCTTTCTTTAACCTTGGAAAAATTATAAGTGATAACATAAGGTGTTGCAAAGAATTGGTACTATGGCATACAAATTGGAGCTTCCTACAGCTTCCCGAGTGCACCCAGTTTTCCATGTTTCATGCTTAAAGAAGGTTATTGGTGACAAGCTCCCAGTTTAAACAATATTGCCAGAACTTGACGAGGAAGGAAAAATCATATTGGAACCTGAAGCGGTCACATAAACAAGAACTTGACAGCTACGAAATCAATCAATTTCGAAGTATCTCGTCAAGTGGAAGAACTTACCCACTGAAGATTCCACATGGGAGGATGAGAATTTTATACAGAAGCATCAAGAAATACTCAAGCTTTGAGGACACACTTTTTTGAAGGAGAGGGGCATGTTAGGTCCCTATAATACTAGTGATTTCCCCATTACTATTGTCACTGTAGCCCTTATTGTTATTGTTGTGCCCCTATTGTCCCCATATTGTTATTATTGTGCCTCATAGAAGCCCACTATTGTTATTATTGTGACCTTATATTATTATTGTTATGTCGGCTTTGATTATATTGTGACCCCTTAGACTCCTATATATAGAAAGGAGGATTTTTCATTTTTATCATCCAAGAGTTTTTCATTTGTGTAATGTAAAGGAGGTTCCCCCCTTGAAGAGGCTAATTCTAAAGTCATTGATCTATATTTTCTATCTTTTTGTGAGCTGGTTTCTTAACAAACAAGGCTCACGTCCAACTGTGGTCATAAAACAACTAAGCAACATAGTTTACATCTTGACATGCGATAACACTTGACACATCTTAGAATCCCTTGGCACTATGTGGCACGTGTTAGCACCCCTTACATTAGTTGGCATTCTTTGGCACTCCCTAGCACACCCTAGCACTCCCCGACATGCCTGTCACTCTAGCATGTTGTGGAACTACCTAACATATAACCTTGTCACTCCCTCCTTAGCACACTGGAACTCATTGACACTCCCTATCACACACTCTTATTCATTAATTTTCATGAATTTTGACCTAGTGCTCCCTTGTGTTTCCTTGGAACTCCCTAACTCTCCCTAACATGCATTGGCACACCTTGGCACCTGGCACAACTTGGCACGATGCCTTGGCACTCTATTATTGCTTAGCACTACCTAACATACCTTGTAACTCCCTCCTTAGCACACCTAGAACTCGTTGACACTCCCCATCAAACACTCTTATTCATTAAGTTCCATGCATTTGAAACTAGTTGTTACCCCTAGTGTTTCCATGGCATATGTTGGCACACCCTGGCACCAAGCACATCATGGCATGCCTTAACAGTTAGCATGTCTTGGCATGCCTAACATGCCTTGTAACTATTTAGCATGTACTGTCACTTCGCGACATTCCCTGGCACACCATGGCATTCCCTACTTTTCATGCCCTCATAGACAGCCTTATGTTTTTTGCAACTTGGGAACCCAATCGAGTCATTGGAAAAATAGTGTCGAACCCAGTACAAAGTCTCCCTTTGTCTGAAACTGCTATGGCTAAATCCTTATCGTAATTGTAAGCTTACCTCCTACAAATCCTCTTCTAAAGTTCCCTTAACATACATCGTCCTTGGTACACTTGGAATTTGTTGACACTCCCTAGCACACATTCTTATTCGTTCATTTCCATGCATTTTGAACTAGTTCTTCCTTGTGATGCCCTGACATTCCCTAACACTCATCTCCATCCATTAACACTATCTGTTATGTGTTAGCATTCCTTTTCATTCCTTGGCATGCCCTCATATTCCCTAAATATCATTCCCTCACAACTACACTTGCGTTTTTTGCAACTTAGGGACCCAACCAATTCCTGGCTTGACTACAACAACTTGACCAAATTACGGTTACTACAACTAGACTATGCCTTGTACAGGAATATTTTATCTTTCATGCTCAAGTACTTCCCATATTTTGAACCCATGGTTATGTTTTTATTTCCACACTATGGTACGGGGTCTTGGTTTTTTTCTTGAATGCAACATCCTCCTCCTTACCAATTTTGCTTCTAATTCTCACTATAGTTGTTTCTCGGTAAGCTTGAGTAAGAACCATGGATCTTTGCAGGATGTAGGTATGTTTATTGCTCTCTTTTCCAGTGTTGTCATCTCTCTTAGTGGAGCCCAGTATCATTAATCCCTTATAATTTAAATTAGCTATCTTCCACTTGTTGAACCACTTCTGTATAAGGATGATATTTGGTCAGTTCTTCCTCCTAGAGCATGATAATGGTTCTCAAACAACTTGTCTAATTAGATAAAGGGAACAAACTAAAAGCCTCCATTCAATGTGCATGATGGAATTTCATGGTTATGATGGCAAAAACTTGATTACATTTTCTTTTGTCACAACGATGATGCATGCAGAACACCCAACTTCATCACCATCATCACCCAATTTTCAATTGCCCTACATTATTTTTCATTATGCATTGTCTTATGCTCACACTTCCCTCAAGCCTCGAGCAATCACCATGTGGAGTATGCTGGTCACATGGGTACCAAACTATCCTCCTCTTATGTTCACATCCCTATCACCCTATCTAGAGGTTGACCACAACACTTTTCCCTTAAGGATTTTGGCCCACTTTAAGGTGACTTAAAATCAATGAGATTTTGCAAAAAAATGAGTGGATTAAGGTGGAAATTTTCCTCACTGCAAAAAAGAGAAAAAGAAAGAGAATAAGGAGAATCAGAAGAAACTCGTTGGAAAAAGTAAAGTTTAACCACTTATTAACCCATTCCAATATATCAACATTTGCATGTACATATATGTGGTTGAAAGCCCACATACCTATCCTCCTTATGGCTTAACAATGTTTTCGTAGGGGAGAGGATAACCTCACACTTTATAAGGGGCCATTGGAGACCTCCCTTCGACAAGTGGGAACAATACAACCACAAGAATGTTGGGATCATCAATTTTATTTCCAAAATTACACATAACTACCATCTTGACATTAATCCTCGTTTACATATGCATTTGTCATAGGCACACTCAAAATAACACCAAAGAAATATAATTTCAACCATTCTTCCAAATCGATATTCTCATCAATGAAAATGAATGAATAATCACTACTATAAAAATGTTAGGAGTCAATGGCCAAATAAAATACATACCAATTTTTCTTTGTTGGTTTAATAAAAAAAATTCAAAACTAATGGAAATAAGTAATGAGTTTCCCATCATTAAGCTACAATTCCATTCACTTAAAATTTTACTACAAACACAAATCCAGTCAATTATAACCAACCATAACTTTTTACCAAAAATAGTTTCTTTAAAATAACTTCTTGAACTTTATCATAATGGGTCAAAAATGTCACCCCATAAAATTTGAAATTAAATAGAGGGAATAACATCCCATTGTCTTAACCACTGAATTGTCTTAACCACTAAATTGTCTCAAAAGAGACAACTCATACCTCTTACTTATCCAAAATATTAATACTTAATAGAAAGAAAAGATACCATTATTAAAAGTATTTTTAAGACAAAGTCCCGAAACATCACACCTAGACCTAAACAACAACATTATATTATCACCCCCTGGCAAAAAAAATTCTGCCTAAATTTCACATAACAAAATTGCACAGAAGACACAGGCATCGCGAGGAGGAAAACTGCCACCAAATCCCCAAGCTAGCCATTTCACCCAACAATGAAAAAAGGATGGAAATTACGGTTTCATTTGGCACGATTTGTTGATTTCAAAATTTTTTGGACTCTTTTCCAGTTTATTTTCCATAGTTCATGTAAAACGCAGGTATTCTTTGGCTATAGCCTTATTATTATGTTTATTGTCTTAGTTGTATTGAATTTAAATAATTTTCGAGCTCTTGATCTCAATGGATTATGGCAGTGCATGCTTTGGTTTTATTTCCCGTTGTTATATGGATAACCACAAAACTTTGGAACCTTGCTCCTTTTTATTTCAATTTTTTTTATTTTTTGTTTTTTTGTTTTTTCATTAGAAGTTAAACCCAATTAATTTGTTTGATTTGAAATTTTATCAATGCATAAACTTATACTAAATAGAAAAATGAGACTTGGATGAAAATATGGCAATCTAAGTGCCAGGTAGTTGAAACCATATCCTTTTAGTCAAATCTACACCTTAGAAAAACAAGGCTGGATAAAAAATGACAATTTGAGTGCCTTAGAGTCGATGCCATGCCCTTTCAGTGGAACCCAATACATTAAAAAAATTATATATTCTTCTGTTTGTTGGTGCTAGTTCTAATAAACATAGTCACAATAGGTCACAAATAAAAAACACAGAAAAGGAAAAAAAAAGAGCACCGAGAAGTTTTTTGAACTTTACAAATGCAATCAATTTTTTTAAACATTGTTATGCTTTAAGTTCTACAGGATACTTCCATTTGACTACTTTTCCAAGCACTTTTTCTAAGATCCGTGTATATATTTTTTTCAATACATCATTGTGACAAATGTGTGGCTACCAGCTCTATATCCCTTGAAGACACTTGCAACAAAATTCTGGTTTTAGGTTGAAAGAACTTATACAAAGTGTTGAGATGAAGTAATATATACCCTTATTTTATTTTCCAGTAAATGACACTAATAATAGAAGTTATGATCTCTATTGATGATAGAGTGTTTTACAAATGTGGAAGTAGAAGGCTTGCGCCTGAATCAGCTTGGACATAGCCTGAATATTAAAATTGTGACCTTGTTGGACATTGCAAACATTCCAACTAGAAGATTATTACTATAATTAATTTAAATTTTACCCATGTCCCCAAGCTTAAAGTCCCCTTGATTGCATGACGTGATGGTGTTCAAACACATATTCATTCCTCCTCAAGTTTGGTTCAATAGAAGCTCATTTGGTTGTAGCAAAAGCAATGTATGCAGTCTCGCAAAGTGATGTGAAAGATAATGTTGGTTCATTTTTTTTCAACTGAAGGATTTGTTCCCATCGGTCTAGGAGTATCTCTGAATAGGGCATTAAGGTTGGGAAGTATATGGATGGCCTTCTTACGGGAGCATTGAAGAATCTTCATTGCAATATAAAGGGGTTTTGGCTAACAACAATAGGAGCAAGAGGTGTGGATATCCTAGTAAAATTACTAACAAATGGCCATTATATTGCTCGAGCAAATGCATGTTTTCTTCTTACTAGTATGATGCTTGTAGAAGAGTTTGTTTTCTCCCAGGTTTTGTAAGATGGAGCTAATAAACAACTTAAGATTTTTCAACCTGGAAATGAAATCTCACTTTGAATAGAGGTTGTTGGTGCACTCAAAACACTTTTTTGGAATTGAAGGATGTAAGTGATATTCTAAATGCTAATGGTATTTCAATTTTGATAAATGCAACAATTTCTTGTTCAAAAGAGTCGATGCAAGGAGAATTCACATAAGCATTTCAAGAAAATGTAATGTGTGCTCTGGCTAACATATCAGGTGGACTATCTTTAGTGATTTCAAGTCTTGGTGAAAGTGTTTAGCCTTACACATCAGATTCTCAGATTGCTTATACAATTGAGGCATTAGCTTTAGCACTCACAATTGTTGAGGGGAGTGAAAAAAAATCAAGTGTGGTAAATCCAGTATTTACTGAACAAGTATTGACTAAGAAATTCAAGGCTCAATCATCTTTTCTTGTTCAAGAATATACAATAGAAATCTTTACTAGTTTGTAGAGTAACAGGCACTTAAGTAGCAAGCTCCAAAATGCAGAAACAAAGTGCTTTCTTGTGGGCCTAATCACAGTTGCTTCAGATGAAGTTCAAGAGTAGTGCATAAGGTCCCATCAAATTATCTACAACAGTGAAAGTAATTTTTTGAATGAAATGATAGGGAGCGGATTGGACCTCACTGCGTTTCCTACATTGTTATTATTATAGGTCACTTTAACACTGTGAATATGCATGAAGTATATAGGATTAATAAGGAAAGGATAGAAATAATGTCACAAAGTAAATGAAGTGTTTCAGGAATAGAAAGATGGTGATTAACATCTAGGAGTGGAGGTGCAATCTTCTTCATCCTCCTCCTCAGAGCTATGATTCTATTGACAAAGTAAGAAAATATGGAGAAGACAACTTTGGACAAATCTAATGTACCAAATTTGGTGTAGGAAATTGAAGAAAAAATGGAAAAGATAGGGATTTAGAAGAACGAATTATCACTCATTTGGAGTCAAACAGTTTCCAATGGCTACTTATTTTGAGGGATCCTTGCTACAACAAAATTTTGGACATTACAAGTGAAATCCCTTGCAAGGATGTGGATAAGAGAATGGGTCGAAGGATTTGAAGCCATCGTTGTGTTGGAAAAATTAGATCATGAAAACATTTAATTCACTTTTTCCATTAATGAAAATTATTTGTGATTTATATTCTTCTTCTTCTTTGTTATTCTTATGTTCTTATCATCAAAGAAATGCTAAAAACAGGAAGATCAAAACCATACACCATGAACACAAGATATAGACTCCAAGCCAAGGCAAAACCCCTACAAGGGGAAAACCCATAAATAACTTCTCTTCTTATAGAATCAACTTCAAATGAGACTTCCAAGATCAAACCCTAAAGCCAGGTTGCCACCAAGAACCAAATCAACCAACTAATATTCTCTTTTGTAATGCAAGACAAGATCTCCAAGGGTAGTGAGGTAAAATTTCTTCTAGCCTTTCGTCCTTGCCAAAGCAGCCTGCAACATATTTGGTATTTTCATACCTAAGGTAACCCAGAAACCCAACTACATTCCTTCATCCTTTTTCAGAGTATCATTTCCATTCAATATGGAGTATATACTAATATTGTCATAATGCTTCTTCCAAGGGTATTCCAAGATGATGAATCTTACATGATCATGATGATCCATCTAATAAGAATGAATTCCTCCAACATAATGTTAGACAATGTATGAATTAACTCTTATTCAAGATAGTCCCTAGGCTTTTCATTCTTAAAAGACTAGACAATTGAGCAATTCAAACAAGTAGACTTTTAAATATGCTACTATCACATGCTTGTATCTATTATGCCATACTAAAACAAGATTCCATAATGATACATGATTACTCCTATGATGACCTTGTTAGCATTAGATTTTTCAGGGTCCTTACGGTTCCCTCCTTCCATCATGCTTATTATTACAAAGCATAAGGACTACTTTACTTATCTATCCTTCTCATTTTTCTTCCTTCATTGTGTACTTGTAACATTCCTTGACATGCACAACTAAGAAAAATATATACAATAGCATGATGACGATATAGGGTTTCCTTGGATTCCTTGGAGCGTGAATCTCTAGGGTACTTAGACACAAACCCTAAACTTGATATTTCCCTTGGAAACATCAGCCCTAGGATTTATGTGTCATATCCTATATTTCATTCAATTCTACCCTCGCTAAGTTTTACCATATAACTTAAATTATATGCAAACCTTATAAGTCAAGAGATAAGATTTCTTATGAGGGAACAAACAGATTAGGGTTAGGGTGTCTTACTAGAATTTTCTTATTCAAGTTTCCTCTAGGGTTTACAATCCATAGATACCAGATTCCTTCAACAAGATGAGGCCTACAAATGCTAGACGTAACAAAACCCTAATGCATACTTTATAATATATATAGACCCTTAAGCAAGAACAATGTAAATTAGTATTTACTACCTTAAGATCACACATACCTTCTGGCAGCCTTACCTCATCCTTTCCTGTAAAGGATTTGTCTTCAGTTTATTTGAATGAGACTATTTTCCAAGGATTCCATCTCATAGTTGAAGTTTTTTTTCCTTTAGAACCGCTTCAAGAGAGGCTTTCAAAGATGTCAAGATAGGATTCTATTCTCAAGGTGACCAACCTCTTTCTCCTCTTTTAATTCTAGTAAGGGCATGTTGTAGATGTTGCTATAGATCCTCAGAGTGGATGCCTACCACAATTCCTTGCTTTAAACTAATTGTTGAATGAAATCCATCAATCCATTCTTTATTTAATTCCCTTGCTGATGGAATCAAGCTTACACTATCATAGTGCAACGTCAACCCTCTAGTTAGGGCTTATTGCAGTCCACGTCAAACCTTATTATAGGTTCCAAATAGGCCTCCTATAGTTGTAGTCTTCCTTTCTTAGCCTCCTATTTCCATACACTAACACCTGGGCTAATATCTGTTTTAGAAATAAGCCTCTTTGGGATCCTTATTTGTCATTAACAAGGTTTGGCTTTTCTGCAATTTATTCCAACAAACGTTGACTCATACCATAGAGAGAGTGATCACCTGTACCATGCAAAGTTAGTTCCAAAAAAACATCCAGATTTGTCCTTCAAGTCTTGGCCTATTCCATAGATTAATTAAACCCTCAAATAATAATGAAAATAATGCTCCTTTCAAATATTTGTGTTTTAATTGTGGATGCAACTAGGCTTATTGATTCGCTCTTCTTGTAACTAGACTTTTCTACACTTCTTTGAGAAATTAGACCTCTGATTAGGGCACGTTGTAACCATTGTTATAACTCTTCTAACTTAGCCTAATTCCTTCTCAAGTGACTGCGACTAGGTTTCTTCAATAAGGTTCTTAACTCGTTGCCCCTTTATCTTCTTGGCAGCGTATTGTAGGATTTTTTGGTCCTTTAAAACACTTGCAAGTCACGGTTTGCACCTGGGGCATACTACAGAGAAATCAGACCTGCTTTTGTATTTTTAAGAAAACCAATCACAAAACTCGTTTTCCTCCTTTTTGGTTGTTCCTCCAGTCTTGGTTTGTTGTGCCTTTATCCTAAGCTCTGATACCATGTTGGATAATTTAGATTATGACAACATTTAATTCACTTTTTCCATTCATGAAAGTTATTGTGACTTATATTCTTCTTCTTCTTTGTTATGCTTATGTTCTTATAATCAAATAAATGCTAAAAATAGGAAGATCACAGATTCACAACCATACACAATGAACACAAGACATAGGCTCCAAGCCAAGGAAAAACCCCTCCAAGGGGAAAACCAAGAAATAACTTCTCTTCTTATAGAATCAAATCCAAAGGAGACTTCCAAGACTAAACCCTAGACCTAGGTTTCCACCAAGAACCATGTCAACCAACCAATCTTCTCTTATGTAATGCAAGACAATATCTCCAAGGGTAGTGAGGCAAGAGTTGTTCTAGCCTTTTCTTCCTTGCCAAATCATCCTACAACATCTTCAGTAGTTTCGTACTTGAGGTAACCTTAGAAACCCTAGGGTACTCGCACGTGTGAGCAATAGCTGGCAAGATTTCAAATCTTCACTTAATTCTAGAGCTTCTTCCTTCTTCACTATCCTTCCTTTGTCTTCTATGACCCTCACATTCCTTTTTCATTTGGAGATCGAACCAAGAATGTGCTTACTTTAGTATCTCATAAATTAGGTCAAATACTTCCTTTATATAGCCTTTCTTAGGGCTCAAATATCCTCACAAGGTTGACTTGGTTCTTAGGAGCTTTCTAGACATTTCCATATACAAAATATTTTTTCTTTTAATGATACAAATGCCCAAAAATGTCTTTAACAATAATAATGACTCTTTGACTCATGATAAACCTAGGAGACCTAATGACAAAGCATGAAACCCATTCTTTTCAAAAATATAAATTTTCCTTTGTTCTTTACATCATTTTCTTTCTCATTTTGATTGACAAATAAGATTTGCATCATGACAAGAGTCAAATGACAATTATGGAGACCGAAACTAGTTACAATTTCCAACACATTGTTCTCCAGGAGACTTTCGATGGTGGATTGTCAATAAAAGAGAAGCAAGAGGAGTTTTATTTCAATTAAAGGTGGAAGTATTGGACCTAGCCCTTGAGCCTAGAAACAAGGGAAAAAACTCAGCACCACCTTGGTTCGACCATCAATCTCTGTGTGGAACAAAGTCAATACTGATTTTTTTTTCCAAACTTCTTCCATGAGCCTGCCAAAATTTGTTGAGAAACCTTAAATCCCTATAGGACATGATTATGGTTGGGTAGCCAAAATTTGTCCAGATAAGATAAAAAAAGAATGAATCACTAGTTTCACTATAGGAATGACAATAATTATTTTTGGTAATTAGCACACTACAAAAAATATACACTGATTTTGTAACAAATGATGTGTAAATCATTGATCAAATTTGGAGTGTGGTGCAACAACAATTGCTCTCAATTGCCGATCATCATTTCAAAAGTATTACTGACTAGGTTATCTAATATTAGCATATGCTTCATAGCTGCTTTAAATTCCAATATCGGTTTTATTGGATTTTGTTGGGATATACACACCTTGGTATTTTCATTACCTCAATTGATACATAACTAAGATAAAGTGCTCACTAAACCCACAGATATTCATAAATGGGTTATGTATGTCATTGATTATAAATAACAATAGGAAGAAGTCAATTTGCAAAGGCAACGGGATAATTCTCAAGTATGAAAAATATTATATGTTGTGTTCTACATAGTTCATCTGTAATGCTACCAAAAAAGGATTGAGATCGTTAACCATTGATATGTTGTTGAGTGTTATCGTGTACTTACCTGAAAATTTTCAAGAGAAAGAAGCAAAATGTATTTGTAAATCTCAGGGCACTCGTAGAACTCATGTATTTATATTGTATCTAGCTAGTATATATCATGAGATGTCCATGGAACAACAATAAACTTGCATTCATTGTTCAAGATAAAGACAGTCAAATTTCCCCATGTTGTGGGTAATTCTTAAAAGAATACTCTTTACATTTACTACACATTCCTCTAAGGCATTGCCATGGCTTCATTCTTGAGTCATGACATAGTTATGGGGATAACATCTGCCAACAAAACAATAGGGGAATTCATTACTAAGGTGACAATGGTGGTCGATCCTATTGTTGCTGAGGATCTAGTGTGGCCTAACACCAAGGTACTAAATTTTGTGGTAATAGGACTAAACAAAGACGATTGATGTGATGATCTTTTCCCTTCATGTTACATACTATGAATGTAGCTCTATACAAAATCCATGAATTAGAGGATGTTTTTGGGCTTTTGGAGTGTGGTATGGAAGTTGTTTTTGTTGCTTTGCAGAAATATTTAATCCCTAACATATGCAACAAAGGAGGAAGATAATACAACTATCATGCTATGTGTTAGGTGATATTTGGAGCTATAGTGTTCATTCACAATTTTTTTTGTTGCTAAAGGTGATGGAGCAGATTTAGTTATTGTAGCTTTGGTTTACTATGGTGATGATGAATAGACATATGCAAGATGAATATATGTCCCTCTCCTAACATGTAATGCCCAAAGGAACCTGTCATCTATAGACTTTTGTAGAATTTTTCTACAAATCAGCTAGCTCTGATACCATGTAGAACTTTTTCTACAAATCAGCTAGCTCTTATACCATGTAGAAATTTCCCACCTGTAGATCACCTGGTAATGCAATGTACCAAAGCAAAACACTTGATCTACTTCTACAAACAATTTAGCGGAAGCTTAATCAACCATGAGCAACATCAATAAGAACACATAAAACTGATAAGAAGGAATCAATCACACATAACACATAAGAATTTACTCGGGGAAAGCACCTGCCTAAAACCACACCTCTGTATTATTAATCAAGTGGAAATCCTCTTCATAATACAAAAAGAATCAGCTCAATAGCTATCCTGCTCTCTCTGTACTCTGATGATCTTCAATCAGAAGATGAAAATCATGGACTACCTAGGCCTCAATATATAGGCCACA